>SKCR01017740.1:0-135676 GCA_019454045.1 Zanthoxylum bungeanum
AAGTGGAAAGAAAGAGAGGAGGAAGCAACTAAAGTAGAGTTAGCCATGTTGGTTTTTATTAAGGTCCCAAGATCGATTATAAGCATGAATCAAGTGCGAATACACATCGAAGAAGTTGTGGAATACTCACATCGATTCGTAGAGCGACGCGGAGGCGAACAAAATCTGATTTTCTGCCTATCTTCACTGTCACGACAGTAGCAGTCCATGCTCACTGTTTTGGCCTTCGTTTGGTTCCTTAGTTAAGCTCCAAGCTTCGTCGAACGGTTCCCGGCTCATGGGTGGACTTCTCTATCACCTTCGCATGTCTCGTAAGTGTGCTAGCACTTGTGATTTTGCCACAAAATCACACTCCAAGCTTCCCACTCTCTCGGTTTTTGACAGAACCAGTGAGCTTTTTGTGCCCAAGGGCTTGAGCATTAGAGAGAATGGGATATTGTGTGGTTGGTTTCCAAATTTGTGTATCTTATACACACATTTGAATTTACATTTCATTTCATGTGCATTTGGCTTTTAAAAGTCAAACCATTAAAGCCTCAACCACTCACATCACTCAATCCATCAAGTTGTCAAGTCACATCACTCAAAGTGACTTGTGATTTGACGCTTGATGCGACTAGCGATTTGACGCTTGATTTGACGTGCCGTAATCGAATTCGAAATGCGAATGCGCTCGCAGATATGTTGGCAGTAAATTAGGTCGTTAGACTATCTGAACATATAAGTACCTCGTACTACGTTTGTACCGATTTACAAGACAAGGTTGGCCTCTAGCAAAGCGCCAGGACTACCCAATTCTCCGGAAATATCCTTACAGGAATAAAGGATATGTATCAAGCGTAGTATACCATAGTATTGCGTATTTCTGTCCAGTATCGGATGATCACGTGCTAGGTCTGGGGCTGAAATTGTGTCTGCCCGTACGAAGCACATGTCGGATGTCTAGTAAATAGTCTCTATAATCGGATAAACATGACCTTGTTATTTTATCCCGATGACTGCAGTACTTAAGAGTACTAGTACCATATCCTACGTGACCATCATCTCCATATGACTGGAGTGACACTTCTGTTTTGACATCACATCCAACACACTACGATTCTCGATATACCCAGAATCGGCGTACACAGAAATCGGTTAAAGCCCAGGACGACCTCAACCAAAGTATATTGATTGTCGTATGTATTAGCGGTGCAAGTCTCAGGTTAAGACCAAATACACCTACCCTCATTTCGGACTTCCATAGACACATAGTCATACTACCAATGGAATTCCGAGGGGGTCTATCCAGAGCGAAGCTGTTTCCCGTACCATCGGTGAAACACAACCTCCTATTACACTTGCATGAGTATCCTATACCTAAATATATGAGAACTATGCCGTTATACTCTCACAACGCGCACAAGTGTAATACTAGTCTTTTACGTATTTAGCGATGTCCAATCTCGATAATACTCTGACTAGGGATATTTAATGATTTATCCTTCGTGGACTGATACTGTCTCATATCATTCTCCGTCCAGGAACAAATCATAGGGACCTCCTATCATTTATACATCTAGGTTATCTAATCACAAATGATAAGAGTGCAATCTCATTTGTCACATAGTTAATTTGTACAACAACATCGTGATCTGTACAAATAGTGACGCTAAGGGTCATAATTGTCCAACAATCTCCCACTTGGCCTATAGACAGTCACTCGAGTGTCTAACACCCGAACTATGTACGGTTAGCTCAAATTGCTGAGAAAAGGTTTCGTTAACGGATTTGCATGATTATCGTCTGATGCGATTTATTCGATCATCACATCGCCACGATGTATGATCTGAACGAATCAGATGAATATCGAAGTATGTATCTGGATCGTTGATGAGACCATTAATTCCCTAGCATGTGCTGTAGCCTAGCTCAGCTACTAAGAGAACTATATCTAATCTAATTAGATTTATCCACCCCAGAAGGCTTCTATTGCTGCCTCAGCTGCAACAATAACCCGCATTTGTTGTTTGTTCGGTAACAGTATCTTGCTTGGAAGATTTCCAGCTCACTGTCCCGCTATTCAAACTGTATAGTACCGTTTTATCGGTTGGGAAACTTGCAATAGTGATCCCAGTCACTTCAAGTTCTCATTCTCCAAAGTTTAAGATAGCATCCTTAGATCTCTAAGATACTATAGGATGTTCTTAACATTAATCCAGTGACTATCACTTGGATTGGCCTGTTTGTGAATCATATGCTCAAAGCGTATGAGACACCATGTCACGTACATTTTTTCAATGTACGATTTCTCAGAGATTATCTCAAAAGCCAAGCTTTCACCGATTGATAATTTTGGGAATATCATTTCCAAGAAATGACATTATCATTATTTTATAGGACAGCCACTGTCAGTGCACTCCCACTAACCTCCTTATATACACAAGAATCATTTACGTTTTAAATTAAATCATAAACCATTATGATTACATCAAAACGATAATTCCAAGAACCTATGCTTGCTTCAATCCAAACATGGATCGAATAACCCGCAAACCTTGTTTGCTAGTTATTGTACGACAAAACCGACAGGATGTTATAAACATCCTCTAAAAGGTTTCCTTTTCAGGAAAGTGATTTTTCCGTTCAGCTGCCATATTTCATAAATGAAACATGCAACATTAGCAAGCATTATCCAAATGGATTTACTATGGCAACAGTTAAAAGTTTGAATCGAAATCAACATAATGTTGATAACGATACCTTTCCGCTAAAAGCCTAGCTTTATACGTTGGTATGTTGCCTTCCATGTACGTCTTCCTTGAAGGCTAATATAGTACCAGTAGGCACAATGCCTTGCGGTACATCAACTAGTATCCAAACATGTTTATATACATGGAATCCATTTTGGACTCATGACACTTTGTCATAATAGGGAGCCGACACCTTGTATCACTTCCTCATACGTAGTCAGTTGGTATACCTCAATAAGATAGACATCTTTATGAGGTGAGATCAGAAACCCATACCCAAGGTTTATTTTCAGACTCTCTCCGACTACGCGGTTCTTGTGTATTCGAAGATTATTGGAATAGTTTAGTTTCATCCTTGATGAACTATATGTGTTCCATTAGGAATCGGTGCCTTGAATAGTATTACTTCGATTTTCATCGAGTTTTACTATCCTCCCACTTACCACTGCATATCGGTATTCCTCTTAGGAAAACCGCATGGTGAGCAACAATCTAATTGTTCTTTCATGAGTTGTATAAGTACAATACTTATGGTATCCCTAGGATAACCTACAATTGGCACTTATCCAATTTGGGTTTTAGTTTGGTATCATCCGAACATATGCCTAGCATACCCAAATTATCAGGAATGTGAAACCCGGTTTCTTTCCCGTTCATATCTAATATGAAATCTGCCAAATAGATTTTAATGGAACCTTATTCTAAATAAGTTCTGCACTATTAATGGTTATCCGTTGAAGGAAATGGTAGCTCAGAGCGACTCATGATTAGCCCTATCATGTCTAACACAATTCGGTTAATTCGTTCGGACACACCGTCAAATTGACGTGTTCCGGGAGGAGTCCTCATTTGAAAGAATACTATACTCTTTCAAGTATATTAGAAACTTATTGCTTAAGTATTTCCCATTACGGTCTCACCGTGACGGTATAATACTATAGCCGATTTGTTTGTCTACTTCGTGTCGAAAATTGTAAAAGTTTTCGATTTGTGTTCTTCAAAAGAAACACATAACCATAACGCGATGCCACATTCGTAAAGGTCACGAAATATTCATATCCACCTCTAGCCTAGCTAGACATGAGCCCACTTGCTTCACTATGAACTAGGGCTAATAGATCTGTGGCATTTACACTTTTACCAAGTAAATAGTGTTTCAGGCACTTTGCCCAATAAACTAGATTCGTAGACTTTATTTGAATAGAATCAAATTAGTCCTAGTACCCGCTCTTCAAAAGTGCGGATATACGATTCTTGTTTAATTGTGTCCCAGACAACAATGCCACAATTAGTTTCTTCTGATCAAATCAGTTTGAGCTATTTATTTGTCATGTTATATATTTGAGATTTTATTTATATTCAAAATATAAATGCCGTTGTTCACATCTAATGTGTTTATCTCAATATCATCTTTATATAATAAAACACTTTAGTGTTCTAAAATATAAAGGTTCACCCGCAGCGGGTTAAACACTAATATAGAAATAATGTTGCTAGTCAAACTAGTTACATTATAACAGTTTCTTAGATTAGGTACACACCCGAAGGTAGTTCCTAAACTTAGGTATCTACGGTTAAAACAACGACTTTCGTCTCGTTTTCAATTCGCAGATTAATCTCAATTGAAGTCAGTATCCTGTTCAAAACAGATTCTGAACATCAATATATATTTATGTATCACACTAAGTATTTAAAATCCAATTTTAACACTAGTAGTGAACATAATTATGACAATCATATTTGAAGTCAGAGCCTTGCCCGTTCTTCAATTCCTTCATGTCTGCTTTGTCCAAACGGCAGTCACGCTTCCGCGATCCCGTTTGCCACATTTAAGCAGATATTTTGGGATATGTCCTTTATCTTCCTAGAAGATTATAATGATTATGCCTTTGCCCTTTTCCATATTCCAGAAGCCTTTGGCCAAGCCTCGGGTTTCTAGAATATCAAAATAAGGTGCGCCTTGCGTTACTTGCCTAATTGCAAACTTTGACTTTATCTCCTTGAGATTAGTCATTAATTCTCCAAGAATTATTATTGCAATTCAGTATTTCAAAGATCTAAAATAGATCCATGAAAATCCTTCAATTTCTTTATCATACTTTAAGGATCTAATCCTTAGTTCTGATTCAAAAATTAAGGAGTCTACTGCGACAAGCTTAATGGATTAAGCACTTAAGTTATCATCACATGATCTTCCAAAGATTATGCTCTACTGTTTGCTTAACTCCGGGCTTAAGCATAATAGGTTATTTTATCAAATAAAGTAACTTATTAGTTTTTTCCAGGACCATCGTGAAATTATTCCCAATTTTGAAAATTAAACCATTTAATTACATTTTCCCTAGGATTATGTTTTAAATGTCAATCTTTCAGTTTTATCTTGATTCTAATAGTCCAACTATTTAATCAACGATTAAGGTACTATTTATTATAATGATTACAATAGTCCAACTATTTAATCAACTATAATTTAATAGATTAAAATCAATTATATTGATTACTATAATCCAATTATAAAATCAACTATAAATGAATAGTTTGAATATAGTCCAACTATTTATTAAAACAACATTTAAATATTAGTCCAACTAACATTTAATTGATATGACGAATGATATTTGTTTGAGCGCGTATGGCGAGTAATTGAACGAATATTGCAAATTCAATTCTTGCCTCCCACTATTTTTCGGCGAGCCTCTAACCCTCTGTCGAGTACTCGGGAAACTGCATTTCCTAGTGGGCTAGGATCCCTTTAAATATCACACAATCTTGACTTTGGCCAACAAATTGTATGATAATTAACTAGGTAGATCTCTAAGATCGATTGGATCCAATCCAATTCCTAAATCCGGTAGGGGACATCCAAGTCCGAAACATATATCTTATATATGCCAATACATCTAATGTATTACCTAACCTTTTTCCTCTGAATCAACTAAATATTGGCTTTGGCACAACAAACTTAGTGATCCCAGTCAAGCGCGACCCATTGACCATGGAAAGCTTCGTAATCAATGTCGATGGACAAGAAGTGGTCTTGAATTTGGCCAACAAACCACAACTTGGACAAGACACTGATATGGAACAAAGCCTTCATGATTCAAACACATCTTCGATAGACAAAGGCCTTGACTTTGGCCAACAAACCAATGCCGTCTCGGATCTTGAGTGAGAATCACTCAATGGAAGGAAAGACGCTTAATATTTTGCGAGGGTTTTTCGCGTGAAAATTGGCAACCAATTTCTTATCTTTGTTAAGGTCTCATCATCATACACCCTTAAACATGCATTCTTAACACATAATAAAGCGCATATGATAAAAGTAATAATGATATGCGGATGGATACTTTACATTGATCCTAGATCAAATCTCTTCCTTTCTCTTTCCAGCTAGCACAAGTAATAGGTGAGAAGAGAATACAAAGAAATGAGAGGTAATAGGGCTGGACACGCAGGTCCAATTAATAAATCAAATTTATTACACAATTTCTAAAATTGTCCCACTCATCTAATATCCATCCGATATACATTATTCATGCATCGCAACCATGTATTCACACAAGCATGTTATCAATCAATCTAATCAAATTAATTAATCTGATAATTAGTGATCATCCAATGTTCAAACAACGATTTGATTTTGTGCGAGTCAAACTCGTCTTTGCGAATAAGTACTCAAAGTACGAATTCTCGAATTAAATTAAACTACATAATTAAATCCAATTTAATACGCATTTAATTCTAATTCACTATTTAATTCCAAATTAAATATTACAATTTTATTTATAAACCTTTTACGACTTAAATTCTAAATTTAATCGCTACGGGTCTCAAAGCCCGATTAACGTCCAACGTCCATTTAATTAAATTCCAATGAGCTTTTAATTAATTTCTTAAGGCGTGGACTTTTGGTCAACTCGGGTCAAACCGATAACCAAAGTCCAATCCGGGATTTACCCCATAAGCCTAGAAATCAATATTGGCCCATTAGGCACAATTAAACTTTAAAGGTTCATTAAGTCGCATTTGGGCTTTATGGAAGCGGTTTTAGGCCCAATTGGATCCAACCAATTTTGCCTAAACCCAACTTTGTACAACAAAGCCTTATAGCCCAATTACAACACTAAAACCCAAATCCAATTTTAAGGCACAAATAATTAAATTCCAAAAATCCAATTTTCCCAATTTAATTACCAAATTGTATAACATGATAAATTACCTAAATTAACATTTCTAAAACATCAATATACACAATTAATCATGCTCATTTATATCATCACATGTCCAACACATTTTGATTAAAATCAAACCATATCACATGCTACAAGTCTCGGCCAAGGGAGAGGATTTGTGTCCGATTCGAATTCAATCCAATTAATTCCACAATTGATGTTAAATCATATTCCCGAATGATTCTAACTCATCCAATGAATCAAAATCAAAAAATCCAAGACTAAAATAGGGCTAAGGCATTCGGCCAACACCACCAAAATTGGGGAAAAATGTTCCAAACATATTTTGATCAAATTGATCCAATCAATCATCAATTCAACATGATTGAAGCATATTCAAACATCCAATTTAATCAAATCATGCTCAAAATCAATTTACCCAATTTTAAGCCCTAAACTTTTTCATGCTCAAACCTTGCTCTGATGCCATTGTTGGTTTCTATTAAGGTCCCAAGATCGATTATAAGCATGAATCAAGTGCGAATAAGTTGCGGAATACTCACATCGATCGGTAGAGCGACACAGAGGTGAACAAAATCTGATTTTCTGCCCATCTTCACTGTCACGGCAGTAGCAATCCATGCTCACTGTTTTGGCCTTCTTTTGGTTCCTTCGTCAAGCTCCAAGCTTCGTCGAACGGTTCCCGGCTCATGGGTGGACTTCCCTATCACCTTCGCATGTCTCGTAAGTGTGCTAGCACTTGTGATTTTGCCATAAAATCACACTCCAAGCTTCCCACTCTCTCGGTTTTTGACAGAACCAGTGAGCTTTTTGTGCCCAAGGGCTTGAGCATTAGAGAGAATGGGATATTGTGTGGTTGGTTTCCAAATTTGTGTATCTTATACACACATTTGAATTTGCATTTCATTTCATGTGCATTTGGCTTTTAAAAGTCAAACCATTAAAACCTCAACCACTCACATCACTCAATCCATCAAGTTATCAAGTCACATCACTCAAAGTGACTTGTGATTTGACGCTTGATGCGACTAGCGATTTGACGCTTGATTTGACGTGCCGCACTCGAATTCGAAATGCGAATGCGCTCGTAAATAATCTCGGGCTCGGGTTCGCTAATTAAATGATTACGCCTAGCGAAATCACTATTCATGTCGCTAACGAATTAATTCTAAATTAATTTGTTCGACAGAATTAAAATCAAATTTTAATTCCTCGTCGAAATCTAATTTTATTTAATATATCAAATATATTAATTAATCAATTAATTCCAAATTAATCGTTATCTCTCTTTAATGATATTTTATCTCAGATAAAATATCTCCGTAATTAATCCCAGATTATTTTCTCTCACTTCTAATTAATCCCAGATTAATTTAGAGTGCGAGTTATACGTCATCGGGGAATCTTTGGGAAGCGACCCATGAGATCCCCGGATATGTTGGTAGTAAATTAGGTCGTCGGACTATCTGAACACGTAAGTACCTCGTACTACGTTTGTAGCGATTTACAAGACAAGGTCGGCCTCTAGTAAAGCGCCATGTCTACCCAATTCTCCGGAAATATCCTTACAGGAATAAAGGATCTGTATCAAGCGTAGTATACCATAGTATTGCGTATTTTTGTCCAGTATCAGATGATCACGTGCTAGGGCTGGGGCTGGAATTGTGTCTACCTCGTACGAAGCACATGTCAGATGTCTGGTAACTAGTCTCTATAATCGGATAAACATGACCTTGTCATTTTATCCCGATGACTGCAGTATTTAAGAGGACCATCATCTCCATATGACTGGAGTGACACTTCCATCTTGACATCACACCCAACACACTATGATTCTCGATATACCCAGAATCGGCGTACACAGAATCCGGTTAAAGCCCTGGACGACCTCAACCAAAGTATATTGATTGTCGTATGTATTAGCGGTGCAAGTCCCAGGTTAAGACCAAATACACCTACCCTCATTTCGGACTTCCATAGACACATAGTCATACTACCAATGGAATTCCGAGGGGATCTATCCAGAGCGAAGCTGTTTCCCGTACCATCGGTGAAACACAACCTCTTATTACACTTGCATGAGTATCCTATACCCAAATATATGAGAACTATGCCGTTATACCCTCACAACGCGCACAAGTGTAATACTAGTCTTTTACGTATTTATCGATGTCCAATCTCGATAATACTCTGACTAGGGATATTTAATGATTTATCCTTCTTGGACTGATACTGTCTCATACCATTCATCGTCCAGGAACAAATCATATGGACCTCCTATCATTTATACATCTAGGTGATCTAATCACAAATGATAAGAGTGCAATCTCATTTGTTACATAGTTAATTTGTACAACAACACCGTGATCTGTACAAATATTGACGCTATGGGTCATAATTGTCCAACAAGCCGACCCCGACCCGAGGACCTTGATCAGCTAGGGGCGGGGGAGGAACTAGAACATGTAGAGCATTTTGGCCTCGGGAAGATAATAAAGGTTAGGGTCGGCCTGGAGCCAAATTTGAAGGGGTAGATACTAGATATTTTGAATGAATACGCATATGTCTTTGCGTGGGATCACGAGGACATGCCCGGGATTGATCCCAGGATCAGTAGTTATCGTTTGTCGATAGATCGAGCCCATAAATCGGTAAAGCAGAAAATGAGTATTTTCAACCAAGAACGAGATCAGGGAGATTAAGTATCCTGAGTGGGTATCGAACATGATCTTACTGATGGACTCGACATCATGTCATGGGTTACTCAACTTAATGGACGCCTTCTCGGGGTACAACAAGGTCAGAATGTATCCTGAGGATGATGAGAAGACAACCTTCATCACCGACCAAGGGATGTATTGTTACAAAGTAATGCCCTCTAGATCGAAGAATATATGGGCCACATACCAGATGCTGGTGAACAAGGTCTTCAAGCCAAGAAAGACAATGCAAATATATGTTGACGAAATGATCACAATGACTGTCAAACCCGGGGACCATCTAGGCGGCGACCTCAGAGGGACGTTTGAGATCCTGAGAAAGCACAATATGAGGTTGAATCTGAAAAAATATGCGTTCGGGGGGTCTTCGGGAAAATTCTTGGGATATATGGTCAGCGCAAGGGGCATCGAAGTAAATCCTCAGAAAATCAGGGCAGTGTTAGATCTGAAACCTCAGAGAACGATGAAAGATATGCTGAATTTAACTTGTCGGGTCGCTATGCTCAACCGATTCATCTCAAAAGCTACTGACAAGTGTCATGCCTTTTTCCAGCTAATCAAGAAGGCTAAAGAAGTCAACTGGACAAGCGAGTACGATGAAGCATTCCAGCAGCTCAAATAATACCTGACCCGACCTCTAATTCTGACTAAGCCAATTCCGGGTGAGATGTTATACTTGTATCTAGTTGTTTCTGAATATGCTGTAAGCTCGGTATTAGTAAAGGAAATAAACAAAATCTATAGGCCGATATACTACACTATCAAGGCCTTTCTGGATGCGGAAACCCAGTACCCAGCCTACAAGCTATTGGCTTTGTCTTTGGTCACTGCAGCGCGGAAATTACGCCCATATTTCCAGGCTCACCCCATCGGGGTGTATATCGACCACCCATTGAGGCAGATATTCCATAAACCCAAGACTTCGGGTCGTATTATGAAATGATATGTGGAGCTCAGTTAGTATGACATATTTTACTTACCCATGGTGTTAATCAAATGGCAAGCACTAGCAGATTTTGTCGCGGAGTTCACCGGCCCCCAGGTTATGATAGTGGAGGAGGCAAAATAGAAGTTGTTTGTGGACAGGTCAGTTAGTAGACAAAGATGTGGTATCGGGGTAATCCTTAAGAGTGATTCAGGTGAAAAATTGAGCTATACATTGAAATTTTCCTTCGAAGCAACAAACAATAAGGCCGAATATGCAATAATTCTGGCTTGGCTGAGGCTTTGGAAACGACCGAGATAAAATATATGGTGGTGAAAAGTGACTCATAGTTAGCTGTCCAGCAGCTGAATGATGGGTTTTAGTCAAGAGAGCCAAACATGATAGCTTACCTCTTAGAAGTGAAGAAGATTGTTGAAGGAATGAGGAACGTGATGTTCGAGCAGTTCAGACGCGAGAATAAACAGCACGCAGACCCGTTGGCTTGGCTTGCATCATCCATCAAGTCTAAAATCCCTCGTGTCATCCCTTTTGAGATTCTTGAGCCAACAAGTATATGAGTGCTGAGCGTCATGGAAATAGAAGTCGAAAGTGGGCCAACCTAGATAGACCCGATCAAGAAATACTTGGAGACAAAGGATATACCAGAGGATAAGAAAGAGGTGAATAAATTAAAGTATCGAAGTGCAAGATTCTGTTTGATAGATGGAGTATTGTACCGGAGGGGGTACATGATGTCGTACTTAAGATGTTTGGGGCCCGAGGAGGCTAACTACCTGCTTAGAGAAATTCACGAGGGGATCTGCGGAAGCCACTCTGGAGGTCGGTCAATCACCCACAAGTCGCTTAGGCATGGTTTCTGCTGGCCAATAATGCATCAGGAAATGTCAAATTTTCTCGGGCATGTGATGGGTGTCAGAAGAATACCAATATATTTCATCAGCCAGCCGAGCAGCTGACCACTTTGTCAAGTCCTTGGTTTTTTGCCTAGTAGAGGCTGGATATCATCGAGCCTATATCCACAGGTCGGGGTTAAGTAAAATTTACAATCGTGGCAATTGACTACTTAACCAAGTGGGAAAAGGCCAAACCATTGTCCACAATAATTGAGAAGAAAGCAACGAAGTTCATCAAGAAGAACATCATGTGCCGATTCGGGATTCCCCAGGCTATCATCACGGACAACATAAAGCAATTCGATAGTAGGGCCTCAGGAAGCTCTATGAGAACCTCCATTTTTCCTTGAGATTTGCATCACCTACTCATCCGAAGTCAAACAGGAGAGTAGAAGCAGAAAACAAGACCATAAAGAACAATATGAAGGCAAGACTCAAGTCCTATAAGGGTCTGTGGGTCGAGGAACTGTCATAGATTTTATAGACGTATCAGACAACCTAAAAGGACTCCACGGTAGAAACACTCTTTTTCTTAGCTTACAGATGTGAATCAGTCATCCCAGCAGACACTGGGATGGTAACATATCGGGTGCAACACTTTGAGGAAGGGTAAAATAAAGAACTCGCCACACACCACCTCGACCCGATAGAAGAAAAAAGATAGATGTCGGCGCTCAAGATGGCAGTGTATCAGCAAATGATGAAATGTTTCTACAACAAGGGGGTTCAGGTGCGAGCCTTCCACCCCAGTGATTTGGTCATAAGGCGAGTCATTCTGAACACAAGAAAGCCATATGAGGGCTATTTAAGAGCCAAGTGGGAATGACCTTATCGAGTTTTTGAAGTCATAAGGTTGGATACTTATCACCTTGAGCAGCTGGACGGTACCCGACTCAAAAAACCATGGAACGCAGAGATGCTGAGGAGGTATTTCCAATAGAGCCTCTCTTAGAGTGACCTTCAAAGATTTGTGACCGATGGTAAACACACACGTAACGCAAGCACACGTATCGCTCAAGTAGTATAAAATGTATCGATCCCACGAGGACTTAATACCTAAGCTATTAATTTATTGAAATTAAATGTCTACGAGTATCTAATTGATTCGATTGTTGGTTGGATGGTGATTTTTATCTAAAACAAACAAGTAAATAAAATTAAAGTAGATTTTAGGTTTTAAACAATAATATGAAAATATCCAGGGTTGTGAATCCTTCAAATATTCTTCTAAAGATGAAGTGATTATCTTATGTTTGTGCAATATATCGGTTTATTAATCTGAAACACGAGAATATATAAAAGTCTCTATCGATGGTCAGATGCAAACACCCAAAGTAACCTAATTAACTATATGTCTATGTTAACTAAGAAACTTTGAATTTAAGTTCCAATTGTGGCTACCCAAGCCCGACAGGTATATGTCTATCCTGGAAGAAAATCTACCCCAAGGGGAATTTACCCTAAGGTGAGATCG
Organism: Zanthoxylum bungeanum; assembly: GCA_019454045.1. Lineage (NCBI taxonomy): Eukaryota > Viridiplantae > Streptophyta > Magnoliopsida > Sapindales > Rutaceae > Zanthoxylum > Zanthoxylum bungeanum. The sequence continues at coordinate 12,959 of SKCR01017740.1, forward strand.
TGAGCTATTAAGGCTGAAACCTAAAATCCTTTCGTCAAGTTCATTTTAAGTTTACCATATAAATCTTATTAGTGGCTAGTTAATAAGAAGCATTAAGATTAAGATCCAATAAATAAACCAATATATTACCCAAGACACAAAATAACTAACTTATAAATCAGTGATATTGGAATTCATCAAAACCCTAGATAAGGTATTTAGTTACAACACATACCTAGGACTACTAAAGACATAAAAAAAATAAAACATTATAAAACAAATTTGAAAATTAAAAAGGTAAAATAAAACAATAAAATAAAATACTGGGGCTAGGGGATCCACTTTTATTATTTCAAATTTTGAAATCTCCATTATTATAATATATAAATTTGCATTATATTACCAATCGACCATATAGGCGGTATCCTGATTAAGTTAGATTTTAATTAATTCCAAACGACCATAAATGCGGTATCCATTTAAGTCAGGTCAAAATTAATTTAATTAAGTCCAACCGACCATAAAGAAGGTATCCCATTAAGTCAGGTTTTAAGATAATTTATATATTATAAATAAGGGAGATTATTCTAAACTATCATAATAAAAGTTTCACCTTTTCACCCCAGCGGAATGCAGTTACCTACTCATGCTTTAAGTAAAACACACACAATTTTATTGCTAAAATAAAAACTAAATACAAGAAAATTGTAAATAAACACGCAAGATACTCTCTTCTTAGTATTCTAAGAAATTCCCCAGAAGAAAGTATGAAGAAAATCAACTGAAATTAGCCTCTATTTATAGGCTCCAAAAATGGACCTCGTCGCGACGCGTGAAGGCTTGGCGTCGCGACTCACTCTACAGTGAATGGCGACTGTCGGCAGGCTGACATCATGATGATGCAAGTGATGACGCGTATCGGCAGACTGAAGTATTGATGCGCATGAATAATGAATTTCCCAATTTTTCCCTTTTTGTCCGTTTTTTGCCATTTTAGCCCCGATTTGATTCCAGCGAGTCCCGATATTTTATTTATCTGTAAAATAACACAAAACACATCAAAATATTCACAATACCCAAGAAACAATACAAAATATTAAGTAAAATGAGCGGTAAATATTGATATATTTTCCACTTATCACACCCCAAATCTAACATTTTGATAGTCCTCGAGCAAAACAAATAAAATACAATACAATAAACAACTTAAAAATAAAATTCAACTAAGCCACTTTCGTAGGGATCACAGTTGCATTTAGCGTATGCAACAAGCTTTTAAACCCTAGGTGTACCTAGTGGACGAGTTGTAGTCTCATGAGGGCTTACAACGACGATACCCACAAACGTCAATCAAATGTACAATCAAACACACAGAGCAAGATAAACAAGTTAGTAACTAAACAAGTGAAATTCTTATCCAAGTTAATAGTTGTTTTCTTTCTTTCTAAATTACCAAATAAGTAAATTCTCCGATTATTTTTACCATTCTCCATATACACAACCAACAAGGTATTAAGCAACTCATTGTGCCCAAAATATTCATAAGTGTAGTTGAAAAGAGTGTAATATTTTTGTCCTAAAGTTATATCAGAATTCACACCTTTTTGGCAATGGATCTTTTTCTGATTTTTTTAATCATAACTTCTTCAATCCTTGTAGCGAGCTTTGGGTCAGTGACTCCCAAACTAGTTGGCTTTAGGGCATTAGGTGTTAAGACACCCTTGCAGACTTAATTACTCGGATATCAGATGTTAAAAGTTCTACCATTTGACGCGAACAATCACTGCTTACTGAGGCAAGACGTCCGATTACTAAGTAGAAACTTTATTATTATTAACTCAGGGTTTTCCTTTTGACGCGAACAATCACTGCTTATTGAGGCAAGATATCCGGTTACTAAGTAAAAGCATGGTTAATTATTTATATACACATTTTCTATTTTTTTTTCTCTTTCTCTATTTTTTTTAAAAAATTTTGTTCCATCGCTTTTAGGTGCTATTTCCAATAAACTAGAGCACTGAATATTACAAACTTTCACTTACAAATGTTCTTATGTTACAATGTATGCTGATAATACATGTAAAATAAGCATATGAAGAGCAAATTTAGTCAATATTATGGAGAATTCACGAATTTAAATAATTCAAAAGGAAATAAACAAAAATTAACTAGTTACGAAATAGGCTGAGATACGTCTCAGGAGTGGAAATTCCTTACACAGTTATCTCAAACACAATTCCACCTGATTAGTCAAGTTTAAAACATAAAAACACATTTTTTATTATTTTTATTTTTATTTTTAAAATTTTTGAATTTTTGACTAAAAACAACACAAGAAAAATAAAAACAAGATACTAGTCAACTATTCCCCTCCCCTAAACCTAATTGAGACATTGTCCCCAATGTCTAACAAGAAGAAGAAGAGTTTAGAAAACAGTACCGGGTTAGCGTGGAATTCTACATCTAAAAAGAAAATTAAAGGTTAAGATCCAGATTTATCCGACGCTTCTTACCACGATCATTATCAGACCAGTTTATCTTGGAAATGATATGGTCAATTTGTGGTTCAAAGGCTAAGAGTTGGTCAATTAAATTATTGGCTGTTTCGGTAGTGAAGACGATATCTTTTACGGGTTTTGAAAGGAACCCATTTCTCCGGGCATCTTCAAGAAACACAAAAAGAAAGTGAAAAAATCCATCAACATTAAACACTCAAATTGGTTTCTGGTGTATGTTCAAGTTCGCCCAAGATAGCACTGTAAAAATTTCCACCATCGTGCCTATGCCACCTGGCAAAGCAATAAAAGCATCAGCACGGTTAATCATTTCAACAAGTCATTCAGACATACCTGACACGATGCATTCCTCTCCGTCTGATTGTCCGATAAGATTTGCGTCTGCCAATGATTTTGGAATGATTCCCAAAACTTGACTACCTCCTTCCTGTACGGTCTTGGAAACTTCCCTTATTAGTCCAATATTTCCACCGCCATATACTAAGTGCATATTCCTCTTTACCATGACTCTACCCAATTCTTTTGTTGCTTCAGCGAATTCTGGTTTAGAACTAGAACTAGTATCGTAAAACACACAGATGTTAATAACTCGTCTTCTTGAAGTTGCTTCCATTTTTTAAGTATATAATTCTCTCTCAAATCTGGATGTGTTGAAGAGAGCAATGACGAGTTGAATTTATAGATCCTGAAAAAGGGTGAGTAATAATAGCACTAATACCTGCCAAATGACAATTATTAGCTAAACAGTACAATAAATCATGAAAGTCAAAAAGTCTAGATCTTTTTGGCGAAAATAAAAGAAAATTACAAAACAAATCACAATTATTAGTTAAAGACAAAGAAATAATAATATGTACATGTAGTAACATCTTGAATGACCTCTATATGTCAGGGACAAGCTTCCTATCCAATTTTCTTATAAATTGGCAAACATGATACGTCAGATTTCCAAGACTTAATTGTTGTCTTTCTTTTTGAAACTGTGCATGTAAAATGAAAATCACGTGATACACATATCCACCGGGATACATCTTAAGAGTCAATGATATGTCATCTAAAGACTCCTTACTCATGTCATCCATAATGAATTTTATTTTATCTTCACGGTTATCAAACACCATTCCTAAGGAACGACAACGAGTATTGCATGTACATCGTGCACATTTATAACAAACACATAATCTTTTAGCTATTATTTTCTTAGCATAGGTGTTTTTTACTAAACCATGAAGAAATGAAATAAAAGAGTCAGATGACTCTCCTGCCAGTCGAACTCGTGCTTCAATTATCTAACGAATATCAATAGGAATGCCTTGGATCATGAGAAATCTCATTCTTTCAATGCATGCTTTGTAGACTTTCATCAGAGAGTTTTGAGGGAGAGAAGGAAAATGCTTGTGAAGTTTTGCGAGAAAATCTTCCATCATGTCAGTGATTTTTCCTACAAAAGTTAAACACACAAAATCTCAATATATACAAAAATTGCATGGGTTGTCTCTCTGCTAGCGCTAAGTTTAACGTCGTCAGCTAGACATGACTGCCCGAACGTTAGGCTGGATCAGCAAGTGTGAGACTCTCTTTTTGAAGTTTGATGGATTCTCCCTAATAGTGCTTGACACGTTGGCTATTAAATTTGAATGTATCATTGGAGTTCGGGTCATGTAGCTCAACAACTCCATATGGTAAAACTTGGGTGATTACAAATGGACCTGACCACCGTGATTTTAGTTTGCCAGGGAAAAGTTTCAACCTTGAGTTGTATAACAATACCTGTTGCCCTGATTCCAGTTGTCTTCGCACTATTTTTATATCATGCCACTTCTTTGTCTTTTCTTTGTACAGTTTGTCATTCTCATAAGCATGAAGGTGAAATTCCTCCAATTCGTTCAGTTGATGGAGCCATTTCTCTCATGCTGCTTGTAGATCAAAATTTAGCTTCTTTAGTGCCCAATATGCTTTATGTTTGAGCTCCACATGCAGATGGCATAGTTTCCCAAAAACCATTCGAAATGGGGACATTCCAATGAGTGTCTTGTAAGCTATTCGGTAGGCCCATAATGCGTCATCTAGTTTTGTAGACCAGTCCCTCCTTATTGACCCAACGATTCTCTCCAAAATTCTTTTGATTTCTCTGTTGGAAACTTCAACCTGACCACTTGCTACAGATGGTAAGCAATGCCAACTTTGTGAGTAACTCCGTATTTAGATAGGAGTGCATCGAAGTATTTGTTGCAGAAGTGTGTGCCACCATCATTGATGATTGCCCGATGTGTTCCGAAGCAAGTGAAAATATTCTTTTTGAGGAATTTTAACACCACTTTGGAGTCATTTAATGGAAGTTTCGTTGCTTCAACCCATTTGGAGACGTAATCTACTACAACCAGAATGTACATGTTTCCATATGATGGAACAAAGGGTCCCATAAAATCAATCCCCCATACATCAAATATCTCCACTTTGAGAATGCTTTGAAGAGGTCATTCATTTCTCCATGAAATATTTCCCGTTCTCTGGCACCTGTCACATTGAAGAACGAATAAGTGAGCGTCTTTAAACAGAGTAGGCCAGAATAAACTTGATTGTAGGACTTTGGCTACAGTTTTATCTCCACTGAAGTATCTGTCATATAATGATGAATGACAATGCTGCAGTACACTATTGACCTCCTCATGTGGTACACAACACCGCAATAACTGATATGCACAACATTTGAATAGGTACGGCTCATCCCAGACGTCATGCTTGACATCTTTGAAGAATTTCTTTCGTTGCTCATGTGTCCATTCAAACGGCCATTTCCCCGATACTATGTAGTTCACATAGTCAGCATACCATGGGACTTCCTGCTGCTTGATGGCAAACAACTGTTCATCTAGAAAAGTTTCTTTGATTGTCAGCTCAATTCCAGTTATACCTCTATTTTCAAGCCTTGACAAGTGATCTGCCACTTGATTTTCTGTCCCCTTCCTATCTCGGATCTCCACTTCAAATTCTTACAGTAGAAGCACCCAATGCCTTCCTACTCCATGAAGTGGCATTTCTCCCAGTTGAGTACCATGTTGGTATCTTCACTCATTTGTAACACTTTTTCCATATTTTACAAACAGTGGTCGAACGAGTCTCCAAATACTGAGAAGTCATCCATGAAGACTTCTATGCTTTATTCTATCATATCTGAAAAGATGGCCATCATGCAGCGTTGAAATGTGGCAGGAGCATTACAGAGTCCAAATGGCATCCTACGGAAAGCAAAAGTACCATACAGACATGTGAAAGTGGTTTTCTCTTGATGTTCTAGGGCGATGACAATCTAATTGTATCCTGAGTATCCGTCTACAAAGTAGTAGAATTCATGTCCCGTCAGTCTATCTAGCATTTGGTCAATGAATGGTAGTGGGAAATGATCCTCCCGTGTTGCTTTGTTCAGCTTCTTGTAGTCCATGCATACTCTCCATCCAATCACTGTTCTTGTTGGAATCAACTCGTTCTTTTCATTGGTGACTACAATTATTCCTCATTTCTTGGGTACACATTGCATATGACTCACCCCAAGAGCTGTTAGAGATGGGTTAAATGATGTCGGAATCCAACCATTTGATGATTTCTTTATTTACAACTTCTTTCATGATTGGATTCAGTCTCAGTTGATGCTCCACTGTTCCTTTGTACTCGTCGTTCATCAGGATTTTATGCATGCAAAATGATGGACTAATACCTCGAATGTCTGCTATAGTCCAGCCAATAGCTCTCTTGTGCTCACATAGTACTCTCATCAACTTATCTTCATGCACCAATGTTATTGACGAAGAAATAATTACAGGTAAATCAAAAGAGTTTTCCAAGTATCCATACCTGAGATAGCTCAAAAGTGGCTTTAGTTCCAGCAGTAGTGGTTCTTCAATCGAGGGCTTGATTCGCTTCTTTTCGGTAATTCCAAGCTTTCCACTTGTGGTATCAATCTGAAGCGAGAGGCTCCATCAAGATAGTTGATACATTCCAGAATCTCATCATCTAATTCTCTGTCAGTCTTATTGGTGGTGCATGCTTCAAGTTTGTCAGTGGAAAGTTGCATTACATCTGTGTTATGGATGATACTATCTATTACATCAAGTCTGAAACATTCCTCCTCTTTTTCGTCATTCGGGAATTTCATTGCTTTGAAAACATTAAATGTTACTTCTTGGTCATGCACCCTCATGGTTAGTTCACGTTTTTGTACATCAATGATGGTTCGACCTGTAGCCAAGAATGGTCTCCCCATGATGATGGGTACATATTTGTCTTCCTCCATGTCAAGGATAATAAAATCTGCTGGGAAAATGGATTTGTCGACTTTGAAAAGTACATCTTCCACTACACCTCTCGGAAATATGAGTGATCTATCAGCAAGTTGCAGAGTGACTGAGGTGGGCTTTGCTTCTCCAATCTACAGTTTCCTATAAATAGACAAAAGCATCAAGTTAATACTAGCACCTAAATCACACAAAGCCTTACCGAAGTAATGTTCTCATATGGTACAAGGAATGGTGAAACTGCTAGAATCCTTCAACTTTGGGGGGAGTTTCCTCTGAATGATGGCGCTGCATTCTTCTGTCAATGCTACAATCTCGTAATCTCCAAATCTTCGTTTTCGTGACAGAATATCTTTATGAATTTGACATAGCTGGGCATTTTTTCCAATGCTTCTGCAAATGGAATGTTGATATGCAGCTTTTTGAATATATTCAGAAATCGAGTAAATTATTTGTCCAGTTTTTCTTTCTGAAGACGCTGTGGAAAAGGTGGAGGTGGAGTAAATCTTTCTTGATCATTTTCTTTTTCCTCTTTTTCCTCCATCAGTGGATCTGTTTCGCTGATTTCTTTTGGAAAATTCTCAGTAGATGTCTTGACTCCAACATCTTTGTTGATTTCAGTGCTGTTTTCCAACTTGATGGCTTGGCATTGCTCATTCACTTTGTTCCTTGGATTTGATTCTGTATTGCTAGGAAGGGTACCTTGTGGTCTGTAACTCTGAGCATTGGCCAGTTATCCCAATTGATTTTCCAATGTCTTTATAGAAGCTGATTGGTTTTGAAATATAGCATCATATGATGCTGCTTGATTTTGATCCATAGCTACTAAAGCGTCATATTTTTCTTCTTGCTTTTTCATTTGGGCCAACACTTCTGCTATTCCTGATTCTTTTTCATACTCCTGGCCTTTATTCTGCTGTTGGAATTCGGGTGGTGGGTTGTTCCTTTGCCCTGAAGTGTTGTTTCATGCGAATTTGGGATGATTCATACAACCTGGGTTATAGGTATTGGAATATGGATTGTTCCCATGTCTGTTGAAATTGCTGACATAGTTCACAGTCTCATCTGATTGGTTGTAAGATTCTACCTCTGGTGCTGCTCCATATGGTGAACTTGTGGATCCAGTATTAACCTTCATGCTAAGAGTTTCCAGGCATTTGCATATTTGATCAAGATTGGCATTCATAGTTGTGTTGGTTCATATTTCGTGGATTCCTGCTATTTGATAGACCATGTTTATTTCTGTTGACCATAAATAATTATTGTTAGCCATTTCTTCAATTAAATCCCATGTCTGATCTTCTCATTTTGCCATTAATGCTCCTCCAGCAGCATCATCTACTGTGGTTCTCATTAGTGCAGAAATTCCATTGTCGAAGGTTTGGACTTGTAGCCATTTTGCAATCTCATAGTGATGACATTTTCAAAGCAATTCATTGTACCTTTCCCATGCTTCACAAAGTGATTCTGAGTCATGTTGCACAAATGATGTGATGTCATTCTTCAGTTTTGCTGTTCTGGCTGGTGGAAAATAGTTTGCAAGGAATTTGGTGGTAGTGAATGGAGCCAAGCTTTAGCTCTGTCTTTCAAGGAATATGGGAACACTCGAAGACGCATTGCTTCTTATGCTGCTTGGTTATAATTGAATGTGCCGCAAACTTCCAGAAAGTTGCTGATGTGGGCATTAGGATCTTCAGTTGCACTTCCCTCGAACTGAACTGATTGCTTTATCATCTGAATGCATGTTTTGATGTCACACGCATCTACATGTAAGGGAGGAAGTACAATGAATGATATGAAGCCGTCAACCATCAGAATTTTTTTGTCTCGAATGGGAATTGGTGGTGCAACTTCCAAAGGTTTAGGTTCTTGATTGTTCATGTTGATCAGTGCTTATTGACCTTCTCGTCTTTCCCTTCTCAACTGTCTGACTGTTCTTTCAATTTATAGGTCAAGCGGACGGATTTCAAAGCTTCTGTTTCTTCTCATATAGTGGTTGAGAACCTAAAACACAAGAAAATAAAAATAATAAGTAAAAATAAATTAGAAACAAGTAAAGTATCTAACCCCAAAATTAATAGTAAAAGATAAATAAGTCCCCGGCAACAGCGCCAAAAACTTGACCGGTGGTAAACACACACGTAACGCAAGCGCACGTATCGCTCAAGTAGTATAAAATATATCGATCCCATTAGGACTTAATATCTAAGCTATTAATTTATTGAAGTTAAATGTCTACGAGTATCTAATTGATTCGATTGTTGGTTGGATGTTAATTTTTATCTTAAATAAACAAGAAAATAAAATTAAAGTAGATTTTAGGTTTTAAACAATAATATGAAAATATCTAGGGTTGTGAATCCTTCCAATATTCTTCTAAAGATGAAGTGATTATCTTATATTTGTGCAATTTATCGGTTTATTAACCTGGAACACGAAAATATGCAAAAGCTTATGTCGATGGTCAGATGCAAACACCCAAAGTAACCCAATTAACTATATGTCTATGTTAACCAAGAAACTCTGAATTCATTAAGATTAAGTTCCAATTATGGCTACCCACGCCTGACAGGTATATGTCTATCCTGGAAGGAAATCTACCCTAAGGGAAATTTACTCTAAGGTGAGATAGTGAGCTATTGAGTCTAAGGCTGAAACCTAAAATCCCATCGTCAAGTTCATTTTAAGTTTACCATATCAATCTTATTAGTAGCTAGTTAATCAGAAGCATTAAGATTAAGACCCAATAAATAAACTAATACATTACCCAAGACACAAAATAACCAACTTATAAACCAGTGATATTGGAATTCATCACAACCCTAGATAAGGTATTTATTTATAACACATATCTAGGACTACTAAAGACATAAATAAATAAAACATTATGAAACAAATTTGAAAATTAAAAAGGTAAAATAAAACAATAAAATAAAATACTGGGGGTTAGGGGATCCACTTTTATTATTTCAAATTTTGAAATCTCTTTTATTATAATATATAAATTTGCATTATATTACCAACTGACCATATAGGCGGTATCCTGATTAAGTCAGATTTTAATTAATTCAAAACGACCATAAAGGCGGTATCCATTTAAGTCAAGTCAAAATTAATTTAATTAAGTCCAACCGACCATAAAGGTAGTATCCTATTAAGTCAGGTTTTAAGATAATTTATATATTATAAATAAGGGAGATTATTCTAAACTATCATAATAAAAGTTTCACCTTTTCATCCCAGCAGAAAGAAGTTACCTACTCATGCTTTAAGTAAAACACACACAATTTTATTGCTAAAATAAAAATTAAATACAAGAAAGCTGTAAATAAACAAGCAAGATACTCTCTTCTTAGTATTCTAAGAAATTTCCCAGAAGAAAGTATGAAGAAAATCAACTGAAATCATCCTCTATTTATAGGCTCTAAAAATGGGCCGCGTCGCGACGCGTGAAGGCTTGGCGTCGCGACGCGCTCTACAGTGAATGACGGCTATCGGCAGACTGCATCATTGGCTCGGTGTCGCGACGCGTTAAGGGTTTGGCGTTGTGACGCTGACGTCATGATGATGCAAGTGATGACGCATGTCGGCAGACTGAATTATTGATGTGCGTCGTAACGCAAAGGGCTTGCGCTTCGCAACGCGTAAATAATGAATTTCTCAATTTTGCCATTTTTGTCTGATTTTTTACCATTTTAGCCCCGATTTGATTCCAGCGAGTCATGATATTTTTTTTATCAACAAAATAACACAAAACATATCAAAATATTCACAATACCAGAGAAACTGTATAAAATATTAAGTAAAAAGGGCGGTAAATATTGATATATTTTTCGCTTATCAAGTTGTAAAATGAGCTGTAGATCCCTGGAATATAAATAAGACTTTCCTCTTTTAAATAAAAACTTGTTCGCCATATGCTTGTTTTTTATTTGGATAGGAAAGATGTGTTTAATATTATTGTGAAATACTCGTGATTGAGATGCGACAACAAGTGCAAGACAGGTGGGAAAACGCAGCCCCCCGTAGCACTTCAATCTCTAATGTCATTATCAAACCCCCAAGCTGGAGCGTTACTGACACGATAAAAATGTGATCTTTTACTCCCAAGTATAAGAGTGTCGAAGTAATAAAATAATTCGGTAAGTCCGGGGTCGATCCACAGGGAATAGATTTAATAAAATAGAATGATAAGTAGAGCGAAAAGAAAAGGTTTGATTTGTTGAAGTTGTTGGAAACTTTTAAGTGAAAATACAGTAATAAAATGAAATGCTGGAGTTAGGGGATCCACTTTTAATATTTCAAATCTAGAAATCTCACTTAATTATAATATATAAATTGTCATTGTTACCCAATTAATTAATCTCAGGAATAATTATGCCAATATATAGAACTGGCCATAAAGGCGATGGACATTTCTGTCGATAACTAGTCCTGCCAAGGTACTAAGTATGCCAAAAATATAAAACCAGCCATATAGGTGGTGATACCATTGTCTATAACAATTCCTGCCAAGGTACTCAATTATGCCAAAATCTTATAAAACAATCCATATAGGTAGTAGCAAGATAAAACCAGCCATATAGGAAGCAAGGTAAAACCAGCCATATAGGTGGTAGCAAGATAAAACCAGCCATATAGGCGGTAGCCAATTTTGTCAGTAATTAATCTAGATCTAAATCAAGTTTTAATCATTAGATTACAATTTATTTATTATAATGTAGGCGAGATTGATCTAAGTTTTCATTATAAAAGCTTCACCCATTACCCCAGTGGAAAGAAATTAGCTACTCATTTTGTAATTAAAAATACTCATAATTTTATTACTAAAAGAATAAGACATTACATAAAGCTTTAAATAAATACACACACAAGACACACTCTCTCCAAAATCTATAAAGGAATTCAGAAACAAAGTATGAAAATTTCTTCTACTCGACGCTTCAATTTATAGGTAAAATTTGGTCGGAGCGTCGCGACGCCAAGGCTCTGCGCGTCGCGACGCGCATGCCACGTTGGGGACACATATTGAGAGCTAAGCGCGTCGTATGGTGCCTTCGTCTTATTAGGCGTGTCGTGCGGTGCCTTTGTCTTCTTCAGAGCGTCGTGACGTAAAGTCCTTTGCGCGTCGCGATGCGGATGCTGAATTTCTATTTTTTCCATTTTCCAAATCTGGTTTTTCATGTCGAGCTTCCAAGCAGTATTACCTACCAAATTACAAAAATACAAAATAAAAATATACAAAACATAACTTAGAATATTATTTCACAGATATGCTATATTAGGGGATTAGTGAAACTATAAGTGTAAAACGATTGATTTTGCGTATAATAAATATGTACTTTTTAGTGTTCATCACACCCCAACCAGCTTATTACTAGTCCCTAGTAATTCAAGCGAAATATAATAGAAAAATTCTTATCCAAGTTAAAGATTGTTTTATTTCTTTCTAAATGATCAAATAAAAACAATTCTCCTGTACTTTTTATCATTATTTCATACACTAATAAAACAAGGTATTAATCAATTGATCATACCAACAATATTCACAAGTGTTATTGAAAAGAGAGTAATACTTTTGTCCTAAAATTACATTAGAGTACACATATTTTGGCAATGAGAGGTTATTTATAAACATATCTTCAATCCTTGTATCGAATTTTGGGTTAGTGACTCCCAAACCAGTTAGTTTTAAGGCACTAAGTGTTAAGACTATTGAGGTTTTATGGCGAAAATCCGATAACACAACGGAAACACGGAAAATCAAAATTTTTCGATTTCAAATTTTTCTTGGATCAATTAATAAACTTATCCAATTATCAAATTCTGAAATTTTACACAAGAAAATCAATTTTTTTGGTAATTGCCGAATTGCCCCACAAGTTTGCAAATTGATCATTTTAGTCCTAAAATTGTCAAATACAATTTTGGATGATTCTAAATCATTTCTAAAATGATTTCCAACATGTCAAACATATCAAAATCAGATTGCAACAAAACCCTAAATTTCCTTAAATTGCCGAACAGTCCCAAATTTTTCAATTTTTACAATTTGGTCATTTTATGTTCAAAGCATGTCAAGAAATCCAATCAACCCAAAAATTAATATGCATTATATACACACCATAATACATCACATATATGAAAAGCCCCAAATTTAGAAAGGGTTAAAAACCCTAATTTAATAATTTCTTCAAATTGAAAAATTTTACCAAATCAATTAAATCCAACACTTTAATTCAAACTTTACCACACCAAACAGGTCTCACCATCATGAAACAACTCAAGAAAAATTATTGGTAATCAATGAGTGGCTTAGCAACTCTAGAATGACAACATGATTATCAAAAAATCAAAAGTAAGCCATTGAAACCATTTCAAGCTTACTTTATAAACCATACATGCTTTCATCTTTCAAACAAGTTATTAACCAATTAAAACACAAACTATAACTGTAGAGACCATATCATAGCAACAAATATTGAAGCTAAGCATGTAAGAAATATTTTCTAAGTTGAAAGATTTAAAGAAAAACTAACAAAAATAATTTATTTCAAGCTTTCTTCTTTGATCTTCAACCTTTTCTTTCAACTCTTTTGTTTTTTTTTTTGTATAACTTGTTAACCTAAACCTAATAAAAAGAAACAAAACAATATATACTCACCCAATAAAGCCTTGGCCGAAAATTGGTAAGTATAAAATATCTAGATATTTAATTTTTCATTAAAGTTTGCTTTAATCAACTTGCAACTTGATCATTACACATTTAATGAAATTCAACAAGTCAAATAAAGCAACTTAAAGCATCTCCTAAAATATCAAAACTTAAGATATTTATATTTTTAATTAATTTAATTATTTAACAATTAAATAATTAAATAATTATTTAAATAAAAATATTTTAAATATATGTATTATATTTACTTAAAATATCCAAATACATATATATTTATGATATAATTCAAATATCACAATTTGACATTTAATTAATGTGTATTTAATAAAATCTATCATTAAATACAAATACACAATAATTAGGAAATGACTATTAGGTCCCATCGTATGTATTTTTCGTTTGACCTTTAAACGACTTATAAATAATCAGTATTATTGATAAAAGTTGCCCTAATGCTCTACGGGTATATTTCACTAGTGAGACTCTCTAGATTCAGGCATATCCGTCATAAAATCCAATTTGTGTCCATAATTTACCCACTCGTAAATTATGACGACCACGGATAAACTCGCTGAATCATACAGGTCGAGGTCATGGCATATGTTTAATTCCGCCGTGACAGTTATCCGGATATATCCCAGATATATAGATGTAAACGTCAAATATCTATAGGGACAATCCCGTAGATGTCTCTATTAACAATCTCTAAAAGAACACTTAGAACTAACTTCTAAAGTGTACCACGGGCCCATAGTTTTTATCTGATTGCTAATCATATATGGACTACCTATGCTCTGTACACAGAACTGACGGATCCTATCTCAACATACACAGGACACCCTGAGGATCTGTCCACACCCAACGAACAGGTGGAGGTCTGATCTAAATAGATCGGTGACGTGATTGCCATCTAAGTGTGGAAGATGTCTCATGTGCCCACAGTTGTATCTCAAGTCAAATAATCACAAATGCTACTCAACCCGAGAAGATTCTTATTGACGTTGGTGTACCATTTATTAAGAATCTTCGGTGAGTCATTCAGTGTTTATCTACTATAAACACCTACACGTCTATACGAGTCTCCAAGACATGGTTCATTGAGAAACCATTGGAATCATATATTCCAGTATATGACATGTACCGGTCTCAACGGGTTTACTTTACTGACCAAGTAGTGTAAACCTTGACCAGAAACTGTCTAAGAATGAAAGCCTCATTATACAACTCAATGTCAGTTGCGACGCTTTTGCAACTACATCATGACTAATCATTATAAGGTTGATTATGTCTTTACCATATAAGAAGATATATTATATTATAGAAGCTGCTTATTTTATTCATAATAAAACAGTTACAATAGTATTTACAAGGAAATACAACTGGGAATTGGCGTTCTGAGCACCAATCCCAACAAAATCTCCCACGTGCTCTAGTGCCAATATCGATTGTATCTAATACCCATCGACTCCACATGTTTATCAAATAACTTCGGAGGTTTAGCCTTCATAAGCGGGTCTGCTACATTATCTTCACTCGGTACCTTACACACAACAATATTCCCTCGCGACATAATCTCTCGAATGATGTGGTACTTGCGTTCCATATGCTTCGACTTCTGATGCACCCTCAGTTTCTTTGCTTGCGTAATGGCTCTAGTATTATCACAGTATAACAGAATCGCATTCTCGATACTTGGGACCACTCTAAATTCTGTGATAAAGTTCCTAATCCATACAGCTTCCTTTGCAGCTTCAGAAGCTGCAATGTATTTCGCCTCTGTAGTAGAATCTGATGTTGACCTTTGTTTGGAACTCTTCCAGCAAACTGCACCTCCGTTAAGGGTAAAGATGAATCCAGATGTAGACTTTCTATCATCGGGATCCGATTGGAAGTCGGAATCCATATACCCGTTAACTTGCAGTTCACTTCCGCCATAAATAATCAACTTATCCTTAGTACCTTTAAGATACTCGGATTTCATGGTACTTTCCCATTTCATAAAGTCGATGTCCAACTCGATTCTCTATAGGTAAAAGGATCAGTCTCTTCAACTAAGAGAACATCAAGACTCTTTTCTTGTATCAAATACAAGCGTTCAAGAGGTTTAGATACCCTTTGTGACCTACGGAGTGTGTGTGTTTAAGATTTTTCATCTACTTGAAGTTCAGGTTCCTCCGTTGGTTCATTTTTTTCAAGTTGGACTTCATCAAGTTCAACTTGTCTATGATTACCACCTTCTGAAAAAAATTCTACTTCTAGAAATTTTACGAAGCGAACAACGAACACATTTCGATGCTCGGTATCTTAGAACATATATCCCTTCATATTCGAAAGATATCCAACAAACCTAAACTTTTGCCCTCGATGCGAAAGCTTATCTTGGTAAGCCATCATGACATAGGCAGGACAACCCCAAACCTTAATATAATTAAGATTTAGTCTCCTACCGGTCCGTATCTCATATGAAGTCGTAGGAAAAACTATTAAAGGAATCATATTCAAAAAATGGGCAGCTGTTAAAAGAGAGTAGCCCCATAAATAGTAGGGCAAATCTGTAAAACTCAACATAGATCAGACCATGTCCAATAAAGTCCAATTTCTCCTCTCATACACTCTATTGTGCTGTGGAGTACCTGGAGGAGTATATTGAGTGAGAATCCCATTCTCATTCATCCATGAACTCACTGCTCATATATTCGCCGCCTCGATCAGATCAAAGGCATTTAATACATTGACTAGTTTGTTTTTCTACTTCATTTCGGAACTCTTTGAACTCTTCAAAGGTTTCCAATTTATGTCGCATCAGATAGAAATAATCGTACCTCGACAGATCATCAGTAAAGGTAACTAAATACGAATAACCACTGTGAGTAGTCTGACTTAGTGGACCACATACATCAGAATGTATGAGTTCCAGTAAGTTAGTGGCGCAGTGTCCAACACTAGAAAATGGGGTTTTGGTCATCTTACCCTGAATACATGATTCACAAGTTGGATATAGTTCAATGGTGAGATCTGGTATCAAACCATTCCTAACTAATTGGGTAAGGCATTTAACGCCTATATGACCCAGCCTCATGTGCCATAGTTCAATATTATTAACAACAGGTAAATTACGTTTATTAATCCTAGTATTCAAAATATCTCTAGAAGTATGCAATGTGTAATGACCATGCTCATTTGGACAACAAAGCATCTGAGTATTACATTTATCATATAAATACAAAGAACAGTTCTTAATATTAACATGATAACCTTTTGTATCTAATACAAAAAGAGATATAATATTTGCTACACATCCCGGTACAACATAGCAATCATACAATAAAAGGCTCTCATTCGGTAAAAGGGATCTCGCATACTCCCACTGCAACTACATCCAGAGAGTATCCACTCCCAAAGCACAACTGCATCTCTCCAGGCTTCAGTTTCTTACTTTCCTTCAGCAACTGTAACGAATTTCAAATGTGAACAGGACAAGCAGAATCCAAAATCCAGCTGGATGTAACATCTTCACAAGCCAGTGAGATATCAATAACTGGAAAAATAAATGTACCTGATGTAGATGCTCTCTCCTTCCTTATCTGGGAAATGTAGTTAGGACAATTCCTTTTCCAGTGCTCGACTTTGTTGCAGTGATGACATTTATCTTCGAATGCCCTCTTGGGCCTTGCTATCTTTCCTTGCGGTGGAGGACTGAAACCCTTATTTTTCTTCTTCGCTTTCATCTTCTTTCCCTTTGGCTAGGCCTGGGAAGAAGCAAAGAGTGAAGTAGGTTTCGGAGGGTGAGTCGGTACTCTCTTCCTTAGGTTCTCTTCCGTCGTGATCAGCATCCTATGCAGTTCATGGTAGGAACAGATAATCTCATTCATGTTGAAATACATCACGAATTGGCGATATGAAGCTGGGAGCGAACCAAAAATGACACTCCTATCGAGAATGTCATTCAGAGGGAGATTATGTTGCCTCAGTTGTTCGATCAAGTGAAGAACATGCGAGCTCATAGCTTACGTCTCGTCTAGTCGTGCATGGAACAGTTCCATCGTAACTTTATGAACAACAATTTATTCTTGGTTCATATATGATTCTCTTAATCGCATCATCATACTATACACATATGTCATGCCATAGTATTGTTTCTTGAGTCCCGGTGCCAGTGAACTTAAGATGTATGATTTAACTTTTAAATCATCATCTTTCCAAGCTTGGAAAACTTGGAGTTCCTCTGGTGTTGCGTCCTCAGACACAGCAAGGGGCAACGGACCCTCGAGTACATATCCCAACTTTTCGGAATCAAGGACAATCCTTAAATCCAAATCCCAATCGGTGAAGTTCTCAGCGCCTTTAAGTTTGTTCGTATCCAACATACGTGCAAATGGATTAGTCGATTATGCTGCCATCGCAAATCTATCATATAGATTACGAAAAACGGTTAGCAGAAATTGAGCAGTTTCAAATAACATCGAAAGCATTAACTAGATCATGGATTTTTTTATCTAAAAATGCCCCTCCACTAAATCATGCAATACTGTAATCCCCAACAGAATATAAAGATTTAATAATATAATTAAATACAAATAGTGAAAGGTGGATC
Source organism: Zanthoxylum bungeanum (assembly GCA_019454045.1). Lineage (NCBI taxonomy): Eukaryota > Viridiplantae > Streptophyta > Magnoliopsida > Sapindales > Rutaceae > Zanthoxylum > Zanthoxylum bungeanum. The sequence continues at coordinate 31,016 of SKCR01017740.1, forward strand.
CCATGAATATATTTCAGCTCACAGCTTTGGCACGTTCTCCCCTACGTATATTCATTAGGTAGACAACTCATTGTCAATCATTCAATAGTGACTAATAGGTTTTCGGTCCTGGTCATTTCTCGTTGTGACAACTTTGGCACATTTACAAGGAGGCGTACCAAGGTTAAACTCGTCAATGATAAACTCAAGCTATTTGTGTAACCCTGAAAGCTTTGGCACATTTAAGATTCCACTTTCGCTTGAATTTATCTAGTATCAGATATACATCCGGCATAAATAAATTTCTATCGACTACACCCTCACAGCTTTGGCACATTCTCAGATGTAGTCATAGAAAAGATATCCATAAACTGTATTGACAAGAGAAACCATGTAACATTCATCAAATACATAATTATCATAAAACCTCATTAATTAGGGATTTTCCGCAAAAGATGATTTTACTTTATTTAATCAAATTAAATAAACACATGCATAAAGTAAAGTAAAGACTAAATTAAACATTGAATTTAAAAGGCATAATCATATTAGGGTGTCCAGAATCAGACTCGCTCTCATACCGTTTTGTTAGGATTTTATGGCGAAAATCCGGTAATGTAGCGGAAACGCGGAAAATCAAAATTTTCCGATTTCAAAATTTTTCTTGGATCAATTAAATAAACTTATTTATTTAATTATCCATTATCAAATTTTGAAATTTTACACAAGAAATCAAATTTCTTGGTAATTGCCGAATTGCCCCACAAGTTTGCAAATTGATCATTTTAGTCTTAAAATTGTCAAATACAATTTGGGATGATTCTAAATAATTTCTAAAATGATTTCCAACATGTCAAACTCATCAAAATTAGATTGAAACAAAATCCTCAAATTTCATTAAATTGCCGAACATCCCTAAATTTTACAGTTTTTGCAATTTGGTCCTTTTATGTTCAAAACATGTCAAGATCAAATCCAATCAACCCAAAAATTAATATGCATCATATACACACACCAATATAATACGTCACATATTTGAAAAGCCTTAAATTTGGAAAGGGTTAAGAACCCTAATTTTATAATTTCTTCAAATTGAAAAATTTTACCAAATCAATTAAATCCAACACTTTAATTCAAACTTTACCACACCAAACAAGTCTCACCATCATGAAAAAGCTCAAGAAAAATTTTAGGTCATCAATGATTGGCTTAGCAACTCTAGAATGACAACATGATTATCAAAGAATCAAAAGTAAGCCATTGAAACCATTTCAAGCTTACTTTATAAACCATACATGCTTTCATCTTTCAAACAAGTTCATAACCAATTAAAACACAAACTATAAGTGTAGAGGCAACATCTTAACAACCCATGTTGAAGCTAAGCATGTTAGAAACATTTTCTAAGTTGAAAGATTTAAAGAAAAACTAACAAAAATAATTTATTTCAAGCTTTCTTCTTTGATATTCAACATTTTCTTTCTCTCAACTCTTTTGTGTTTTTTTTTTTTGTATAACTTGTTAACCTAAACCAAATAAAATGAAATAAAACAATATATACTCACCCAATAAAGCCTTGGCCGAAAATTGGTAAGTATAAAGTATCTAGATATTTAATTTTTGTTTCATTAAAGTTTGCTTTAATCAACTTGCAAATTGATCATTACACATTTAATGAATTCAACAAGTCAAATAAAGCAACTTAAAGCATCTCCAAAAATATCAAAACTTAAGATATTTATATTTTTAATTAATTTAATTATTTAACAATTAATTAATTAAATAATTATTTAAATACAAAAATTTTAAATATATGTATTATATTTACTTTAAATATCCAAATACATATATATTTATGATATAAGTCAAATATCAAAATTTGATATTTAATTAATGTGTATTTAATAAAATCTATCATTAAATACAAATACACAATAATTAGGAATTGATTATTAGGTCCCATCACATGTATTTTTAGTTTAACCTTTAAACGACTTATAAATAATCAGTATTATTCATAAAAGGTTCCCTAGTACTCTACAAGTATATTTCACTAGTGAGGCTCTCTAGATTCAGGTATATCCGTCACGAAATCTAATTTCGTGTCCATAATTTACCCACCCGTAAATTATGACGACCACAGATAAACTCATTGATTCAAACAGGTCGAGGTCATAACATATGTTTAATTCCTCCGTCACAAGTATCCGGATATATCCCAGAGATATATAAGTAAACGTCAAATCTCTATAGGGACAATCCCGTCGACGTCTCTATTAGCAATCTTTAAAAGAAAACTTAGAACTGACTTCTAAAGTGTATCGCGGGCCCATGATTTTATCTGATTGCTAATCATATATGGACTACCTATGCTATGTACACAGAAATGACGGATCCTATCTCGACACACACAGGACACCCTGAGGATCTGTCCACACCCAATGAATAGACGGATGTCTGATCTAAATAGATCGGTGACGTGACTACCATCTAAGTGTGGAAGATGTCTCATGTGCCCACAGTTGTATCTCAAGTCAAAGAATCACAAATGCTACTCAACTCGAGAAGATTTTTATTGATGTTGGTGTACTATCTATTAAGAATCTTCGTTGAGTCGTTCAGTGTTTATCCGCTATAAACACCTACACATCTATACGAGTCTCCTAGACTCATGGTTCATTGAGAAACCATTGGAATCATATATTCCAGTATACGACATATACCAGTCTCAACAGGTTTACTTTACTAACCAAGTAGTGTAAACCTTGACCAGGAACTGTCTAAGAATGACAGCGTCATGATACAACTCAATTTCAGTTGCGACGCTTTTGCAACTGCCTCATGACTAATCATTCTAAGGTCGATTACGTCTTTACCATATAAGAAGATATATTATATTATAGAAACTGCTTATTTTATTCATAATAAAACGTTTACAATAGTATTTACAAGGAAATACAACTGGGAATTGGCGCTCTGAGCACCAACCCCAACAAAGACACCCCTACAGACTTAAGTGCTCGGATCTCAGATAAAAATGAAAAGTGTTCAATTTCCTTAAGCTTTATTTCTAACTCTTGTAAAGAGCTTTGGGCCAGTGACTCCCAGACCAGTTGGCATTAGGGAACTAAGTGTTAAAACACCCCAACGGACTTAATTGCTTGAGTTAAAAAAGCTTCGAAAATGAACTTATTCAAACACAAACTCAAGCCCTGTCGTTTTATGTGAACAATCAACGCTTACTGAGGCAAGATGTCCATTACAAGTAAAAGCTTTATCATTTAATTTTTTTTAACTAAATCAAGTCATACCGTTTGACGTGAACAATCACTGCTTACTGAGGCAAGATGTCCGGTTACTAAATAAAAGCATGATCAGTTTTTTTCCTTTATATATATATATATAAAAACATAAATTTCATTGCCTTGAGGTGTTCTTCCAACAGACTAGAGAACTGAATATTACAGAATTTTCACTTACCACCCATGATCATATATTACCATGTTGTTGATAATATCTGTCAGATGAGCATATAAAGATCAAATTTAATTAATATTATGGAGAATTCACAAATTTAAATGATTCAAAAAGAAAGGAACAATAAATAACTTGTTACGAATTATATTGAGATGCGTCTCAGGAGTAAAAACTCCTTACACAACCACCTCTGAAAAATAATTCCATTTGGTTAAAACAAACAATTTGTTGTTAGTTTGTGTGTATATATATGTATATATATTCTTACACATAAAATAACAACAAAGTAAAAACAAATTTTTTTTAATGATAATGAAAATGAAAATATGAAACATGAAAATAATCTAGTAACTTATCCCCTTCCCCCAACCAAAATGAGACATTATCCCCAATATTTAAAGGAAAGAGAAGTATAGTTTAGAATATATCACTTGATTAGTGTGGATTTGATAATTGCATCAACGACTAAAGATTATAGATTAAGATCCAAGTTTACTTTGCGTTTTTTGCCACAATCGTTACCGGACCAGTTCAATTTTGAGAGAATATGGTCGATTTTTTGGTTCATATGCTAAAAGTTGTTCAATTAAATCATCATCTTTTCTTACAGTTAGGAAGATATCTCTTACTGGTTTTGAAATAAACCCATTCCTTTTGGCATCTTCAAGAAATACGAAAAGAAAATCGAAAAATCCATTAACATTAAACAGCCCAATGGGTTTTTGATGAATATTCAAGTATGCCCATGACGCAACTGTGAATATTTCTTCCAATGTTCCTAGCCCACCTGGTAAAGTAATAAAAGCATCAGCATGATTGATCATTTCAGTGAGCCTTTCAGACATACCTAGGACAATACATTCTTCTCCATTTGATTTTCCGATGATGTTGTCCTCTATTAAGGGTTTTGGAATGATCCCCAAAACTTGACTACTACCTTCTTGTACAGCCTTTCAAATACACCCCATCAATCCAAGATTGCCACCACTATATACTAAGTGCATGTTTCTGTTTGGCATAACTCTACCCAATTCTCTCGCAGCCTCAACAAATTCTGGTTTAGTTCCGGAGCTAGTTCCACAAAACACACATATATTAGTGAATCGTCGTTTTGAAGTTGTCTCCATTTTTTCTATCTCTCTTAGCTAGATATGTTGAAGAGAGAGAAGTATCGAGCTGAATTTATAGATCTTGAAAAGGGTGAGTAATAAATGCACTAATACCCGTAAAATGACAATTATTAGGAAAATAGATTGTGAACAAAAAAAGTTAGATACTGTTGGCAAAAACGTAAATCAAGACAGTAATTTTTTTAAAATAAAGGAAATCAAAGCAATAATTTAAAACAATATATACTGGTAGTTGTGATTGTGGCTCACATCTTCCTCATGGTTTTACGTCCAGTAACGACTTGAACGCCCTCTATGGGTCGAGGATATGCTTCCCATCCAACTTTCTTATAAATTGGCAAACAAAGTCTTTTAAAGTTAGATTCTCGAGACTGTATTGTTGTCTTTATTTTTTAAATTGTGTATGTAACTTGCGAATCTCTCTATGAACATATCCACTATGATGCATCTCAAGAGTCAATGATATATCATCCAAAGACTCATAACTCAGACCATCCCTAATGAATTGAATTTTATCTTCATGATTATCAGACACCATTCCTAAAGAACGACAACAAGTGTTTCACGTACAGCATGAACACTTATAACAAACACCTAATTATTTGGCTCTTTATTTTTTACCATAGGTGTTTTTCCCTAAACCAAACATGTAAGAAATGAAAGAGTCAGATGACTCACCTGCCAAGCAACCTTTTACTTCAATTACCCAACGGATATCACTAGGAATACCATGAATCATAAGAAGCCTCATCCTTTCTGTGCGCGCTTTGTAAATTTTTGTCAAAGCATTTTGGGGAAGAGAAAGAAAATGTTTGCGGAGGTTTGTGAGAGTTTTTTCCATGCTTTGGTTTGTAAGATATAAGTAATTTTAGAAGACTGAAATAACTGACTTTGAGTCACAAAGTACCATTATCCGCTGCTTAATCGGGGTGTGAGATTAAAAAGAAAAAAAGACACAAATGCTGCAAAACTCAAGAGAAAATTAGAAAAATATTAAACAGAAAATAAATCACATCAATCACAGTACACTGGGTTTGATAGGAAAAAAAATTCTCGAAAATTTGAACACTCCAAAAATGGTTTCAGACGTTGTCCATTCACTTTAAATATATCACAATCTCTAGGATTCTCAATGTCAATAGCCTCATATGGATAAACATGTTTCACAATAAATGAGCCACTCCATTTGGATTTTAATTTTCCAGGAAATAAATGAAGACGAGAATTATAAAGCAAAACCTTTTGACCAACTTCAAATATTTTTCGTGAAATTCGACTATCATGAAAGGCCTTAGTTTTAACTTTAATAATTTTCGTATTCTCATATGAATCATTCCTTAACTCTTCAAGTTCATTTAATTACAATTTACGGTCATGACCAACTTTTTCAAGGTTTGAATTGAATGCTTTAATAGCCCAATATGCTTTATGCTCAAGTTCCACAGGCAAATGACAAGGTTTTCCATAAATGAGATGATAAGGGGACATTCCCAAAGATGTTTTGAAAGCTGTTCGGTATGCCCAAAGTGCATCAGTTAGTCGAAGAGACCAATCTTTGCGATTTGAGTTAACCATTTTTTCTAAAATTTGTTTAATTCCCTATTCGCTAATTCAACTTGACCGTTTGTCCGGGGGTAATAGTGTTGAGATATATGCCCAAGAGCATAATGTAATATATGTAAATGGGATTATATTTCAAGTAATAAACAATGCAGTTATTCATTTATTAAAATATTGATTTTAAAGTTACATATTCTAAAGTATCATGAATGTCATTGGATACTAAATGTACTTTCAGATTTTTTGTATAAGTGTTATACATAAGAAGTTTAAATCTGAAATTAGTAATCCTAAATTATCCGTAGAGAGCGAACAAAGATGAACACTTTGTTTGTGGTTTATCTACAGCTGCGGTCCATTCCATATTATATGATGACTTTGATCCGGGTTCGTTCATGTGGTGACATGGGAATGTAGGCACCTTATATGATGCGATCATATAGGACTGGACCAAGATAGAAATGCATTTCTTTTAATATCCGTTAAACAAAGAAATTCAAATCAGTCTAATAGATGATCATATATGGGTTGATCTTAATCCCGAGTGTACTACGAACTCCTGCATGGCAGACTATGTCCTTTGATTTACAAAAGTGAGGTTGGTGAAGCAATCCCGACCAATATCTACGTATTTTAGGGACATGGTTTGGTGTGTAGCTGGGGACGTTTTACATAGATATGGAATCCACTCATTCTTGCGAGAAGCAGATGAGTATATTCCTTAAGGGTTGATTCAGTACTTGAACGGTTGGAGCGCTCAAGTCTTTCTATTATGAATAGAAAGATTAATATTCATAATAGTTATGAATAAATCGTTCATTAGAGAATAAATGGTACTTATGGAAAATAATAATTAGAGGGGTATAACAGAGATTATGACCCGATTCTAATTATGAGATACTCGTGGAGGGTCAATCTGTATGCAGTGATTATATCAGTGGACGCCGTTGACTTTCGGTATAAAATATATCTATAGTGACGATAGTGCAGCTTTAGGTTTTTAGTGGAATAACCTAAAGTTAATAATTCAGAATATTTAATTAAAGAGTTTAATTAATATTTCGAGATTATTGAAGCTCGGAACTGTAGGTCCATTGGTCCTCGTGTTAGCTTGTTACACTATAGGAATACATAGAATAATTGGATGGTCCAATTATGAACTCACTTGAAAAATATTAAATAATTGAGAATTATTTATTGATATAATTATTAATTTGATTAATGATTATATAATGTCACACTTTGAAATTATATATTAAAGTGTTTAATAAATAGTTTTTATATTAATGATTATTAGATAATCATTTAATATAGAATTTGATTTTAAATTAAATTTGATTTAATTCAAAATTAAATATGTAATTTATATCATGATATAAGTTACATGTTAAGCTTTAATTTCAAAATTAAATTATATTTGATATTATATTTAATTTTTAAAATTAATAATTTTTTGTGACAAAAATGTCATTGGCCAATACTTATATGCATGTGTGATTAAGGTTAGGGTTAATTTTGGTAATGTACATTTAATTAACCTAAATCCTACATATAAAATGAAGCTTTTCTCTTCTCAAGAAACCCTAGCCTCCTTTCTCATCTTTTCAATGAGATTGAAAAGAGAGAAAAATGAGAGAAAACAATGGTGGTGAAAAATTTCTCAAGAAAATTTTCATCAAATGAGTTACCCGAGTCCACCCTCATGGATTTCTGGTGGTGAGACATAACACGGAAGATTGAGTGGTGACCCTATCTCTGAAACAAGTCTCACGGCAATTGATGATTATGATCTAAAGAATCCACACACATTCAACACATCTCTCGGAAAATCACAAGTTGACAAGAATGCAATTGTTGATCATACGTTGATGATGATCAATAAAGAGGCGCACTGAAACTTTGCCAAGAAAATAAAAAGGCAATATTAATAGTCACAGTATGATCAATGTGGATGATATTAATGGTCTCGCCCAAATCATCACCAAATTGAAGGTATGTGCGATGATTGCTGTGTATGTAATGTTGGAACCCGAATGGTCACTGGATTTTATAACGTGCGCACATAATCAGCTTGCCTTAGAAGCTTAACGGTCATAGTGATCAAAACATGTACCCGGGGTGTTTGAAGGTGTAGGCAATGTGCGTTTTTTGAGTTGCACATTGTTGCTTTGTGCGTGATAGCTGCTTATGGGTTCATGGCTAATCAATGCTCAGGCATGACTTTTTTGTGCGCATATGAGAGGCAAATATGGGGCTGTCAGGATCTGAATTTTTGGCAGAAAAAATTTTGGATTAAAATGAGGAGAGCAGAAATTTTTTTTAAGGTCGATATCGGGTATCTAAGCCGCTTCTGCTGCGCGGGGGAAAACGTTCCCTACAATTGACATCAAGAGCGAGGTTGAAAAGTATTCTAACTCTTCTCTTTTTAATTTTAATTATGCGATAATTAAAGTGTTTATTTTTATGTATGAGATGCATGAGAAATAAAAATATTATATGTCATAAGAGTGGGCATAAAATTAAATAAATATATTTTGAGATAAAATAATTCATGTGATGATATTTATTTATTTTAAATGCATTGGTCGTAAATTGTTCCGGCTTTTTGGTTTTAATAGTGTTTTTGGAAATGTAAGGCCATAAGGCCATTTTAGGAATTAATTACAAATGTTGTATTTAATTTTACTATGTAACTTATGGAGTGCATTGCCAAGGAGGACACTAAAGTAGTAATTGAGCAATGTTTGGTAAATGTGGATTGTGGTTATGGGAAGCTATGGTAAGCATAGGCATGGTGAGTTCGATGGCGACGTGTGGAGGTGATTACCACACAAAAGCATGTCTTACGAGCCAAAGTGCTAATGTAATCCGTAGTGAACACACGACTACTTGAAGCATTATATCCATATATTGCGAATGTTACTACTCGAGGAGCAAACTTTCCGCAGGACAATCCATGAAGTCAAGAGTTGAAGACCAAGGAATGCCTTGAGTATTTTGTGTATTAATTAGATTAATATAGAAAACTAAAAAGCATGGTCAATGCATTAGTTTTTGTTGTATGTATGTTTACAATTCAAATTATTTGAATAACATGTCATATAGCATAGGATGCCCACTCATGCATTATAACATGGCATGACATTAAATACATGTTGGTTTAATCTAAGCATAAAAGTTATGTAAAATTTTAAATAGTTAAAAATTTAGATTCATACATGCAAATAAATTAAATAGTTTAATTTGAACAAGTTTAAAATTTGGTAATTCGGGAAAAGACAATTGGTAGGAGACTAGTTACTTAATTTGGTATATAGGATGGAAACTCGGACATAAATTCCATAGCCGATTCCGAATGGACGGTAATATAGTCTTCACTTGGGATACAACTTCAAGTACCAATTAAAAATAACATATAAGTCACCTACACCTAATTAAATAGTTTAATTTAATAATTGCCTAAATCCGAATTTTTATTTTAAACTTAAAATAGTGAACTAAAATTTTAAGAGTTAAAATTGAAATAGCTCACTAAAAAGAACACTTAATTAAATTATTTAATTAAGGTATTAGTTTGGACTAATAAGTATTAGTAAATAAAATTTTCAATGTTAAAATTTGGAGATATCATTAATCATCAACTAGTATTAATTAGGTTATGTTTTTAGAAGTGCATAATCTAAATGAATTAAATACTAGTGTAATAGAAACCTTAAACTATAAAATAGTGAGTGGAGAGGGATATATGACAATATATCCTACGATCTCCATTGTTAGTCCGAAAACGTGAGATTCAAAAGGCGTCTCGAGACGACTTTATTTTCGTCCCCCTACGGATGTGTCCATTTTGGGTCAATATCAGGTTTGGATTCCGAGAGGATGGGGATTCTAGATGTATCTAGTGAACTGACCTACCCTACGGCGGCACTTCACTAGTTAAGTCCAAAGGTCCCGGAATGACGGGTCACACTCACAAAGGAATGATTAACTGTTAATCAAAATTCCTTGATCGAATCAAACGATAGTTGGTTAATATAGGAATAAGAGTTATTCCCCGTATATATTAATCAATTGAGATTGTCTCGATCTATCATGAAAGTACTTGACCTACCCTACGGCGGCACTTACTTGTGGGATGATAGATTTCTGTGGCATGGTAATTCTCTTAGGCTTCTAATTCGTTATTCATGGTTCATGCATCATGTTTAATCTTATGCCAAAAATACTTTTGATGATTTTAATATGTAATGAATGAAATTTTGAATTCATGTTTATCTTAAAATTTATCAGCCATTTTTCTGATATTTACATACTTGCTAAATGTCAAATATACGAGAGAAAGTTGCGTTAAAAGAAAAGTAACATGAAAGCTATCATGGTCTTTTGAAGACCTGCATTTGTATTGAAGGAGGAGTGTCCTCTAGAGCCAAGCTATATATGATACTCACCAAATGTGGGTATGGTCAATGAGAAGACCCACTGCTAATTGTTAGTATGGATGTCTGATGTTCTTGTTGCAAAGCATGAGCCAATGGCTACAACATCCATGATGATGAAGTCATTGCAGGACATGTTTGGGTATCCTTCTGAGCGGTAACATCACGAGGCCTTAGTCTCAGTGATGACCACGAAGATGAAGGATGAGACATCCATCCAAAAGAACTTCTTGAAGATGATGACCTATTTCAATATGGCCGTCCATAGTCAGGTGACCATAATAATATGATCTCTTTCGAAGAGTCTCATGCAGTTTAAGAGCAACTTTGTTGTGAACAAGTTGATTTCCCCACTTACATAACTGTTATATATGTTCACCTCTTTGGAGTCCATACTGATGGATCATTATAAGCCTAGTGAGAGGCAAGTGTTGTTGAGTCTTTCAAAACTACAAAGAAAAGAAAGAAACACTAGTAAGGTTAAGGTTATAGCTACTTGATACATGGAAAAACCTTACTGAAGGCAACTTTACCATGAGAGCCAAGACATGGAATGTTGTTTCACTAAAAGCAGTGGGAGTTATTAGTTTTCAATATTCAAATAAAAGTTATTTGAATTTAAACAAATTGTTGTTTATTCCTATTTTATCATAGAAATTTGATTTCTATTTCAAAGCTATTGCATGATGATTTCCATTTTATTTAATAATAATAGTTATTATTTCAAAAATGGATTTCCTATATGCAAAGGAAACTAGGAGATAACTTGTATGTGTTAAGATTGTTAACACATAACTCACTTCTCAATACCGAGATGTTTAAGGTTGAAAAAACTAAAACTAAACGGTAAATGATTTCTCATAATAACACATATCTGTGGCATCTCAGAATTGGTCATATTTACCTTGATAGGATAAATTGATTGGTAGAAAGTGGATCTTTAAGTCAGTTAAAGGACCACAACTTACCAGTCTATGAGTCTAGTCTAGAAGGTAATATGGCCAATAGACCTTTTATTTGAAAAGAGCTAAAAGTCAATTAATAACTAAGTGATTATGAATATTTCGTCACATTTATTGATGATTATTCTAGATGTGTACATGTTTACCTAATACATCATAAATCAGGTACGTTTGAAAAGTTCAAGGAGTATTGTGCTAAGGTTGAGAACCAATTAGGTAAAGATATCAAAATTCTACGATCAGATCGTGGAGGAGAATACCTCGATAATAGATTCGAGGAATTCTTAGTTGAGCATGAGATAATATCCCAACTCATAACACTTGGAACACCACATAAGAATGGTGTTGCAGAAAGGAGAAATCAAACCCTACTAGACATGATGAGATCAATGTTTATTGATAGTGAAACTATGGATGAATTCTTTTATAGTCTAAAAAGAGAACAAAATGTTTGTATTTCTTGACGATGACTATATGAGAGAATTCATACCTCGTAGTAAATTGGTACTCGTGGAGTTACTTTCTGGTTAGACCAATGCATGATCAACGACAGTTGTTGACAATTATAATAATGTAATACCTTTGACATCTGAGTGTCAGATGCAGTAATATCAGGAGAGTCTACCACCTAGACGTAGTGGGAGGGTTGTGCGACAACCTGATAGGTATCTAGGGTTTGCAGAGGCAAGAGTTTTCATCTCCAATAATGATATATCTATTGAGCTATTGTAATGCAATGGATGATCCTGATCAAAAGGAATGGCTTAAAGCCATGAATCTTGAGATGAAGTCCATGTACTCCAACTCAATCTGGGATCTTGTAGGCCAGATTGATGGGATAAAACCTATAGGCTGCAAGTGGACCTATAAGAAGAAGAGATGAATAGATGGGAAGATACAGACCTTCAAAGCTAGGTTTGTGGCCTAGGGTCATACCTAGTAAAAGAAAGTCAACTATGAGGAGACTTTCTCGCCAGTAGCCATGGTTAAATCTATTCGCACTCTTATATCCATTGCCACATATTGTGAATATGAGAAATGGTAAATGGGCGTCAAGATGCCATTCTTGAATGCTAGTCTTGATGAGAGCATCAATACGATGCAACCATAGAGATTCATTGTCTGAGGTCAAGAGCAAAATGTTTGCAAGCAGCAAAGGTCTTTTTATGGACTGAAGCAAGTATCTTGATCTTGGATAATGATTTTTGATGCGATGATCAAGTCTTATGATTTTGAGCAAAACGTCGATGAGCCTTGTATATACAAGTGTATCATTTGCAGAAATGTGGTTTTTCTCGTATTATACATCGATGATATTTTAATCATTGAGAATGGTGTAAAAGTATTATCAAAAGTAAAATTCTGACTAGCTAAACAATTCCAAATGAAAGATTTGGGAAAGATGAGTTGTGTACTTGAGATGTAGATTATTCGGGATCATAAGATACGATTGTTAGCTGTGTCTCAGGCATCATATATCGACAAGATTGTTATTCGATGTTGGATGCTGAATTCCAAGAAAGTTACTTTACCTCTTTAACATGGAATTCAGTCATTCACTTGTTGAATGAACAATTTCTTAAGATACCTCAAGCAGTTGAGGAGATGAGACATATCCCACATGCCTATACAGTTATAAATCTCATGTATGCGATGCACGAGACTGGACATCTATTATGCAGTGGGAGCAGTCAGTGATTTTCAGTCTAACCCAGGATTAGATCAGTGGGTGACTGTAAAGCGCATTCTCAAGAGAATGAGAGACTATATGATTGTATATTCTGAAAAAGGATATGATCCTTAAAGGATATACATATTCTTTTTTTTTCAGATGGATGTAGATTATAAGCAATCTACATCTGAATCAGTATTCACTCTAGTTGGTGGAGCCATAGTATGGAGGAGTATAATACAATATGGTATTGTGAACTCCACCATTGAGGCTGAATATGTAGCAGCTTGTGAAGCAGCTAAGGAAGCAGTAGGGCTCCATAAATTCTTATGAGATCTGGAAGTTGTTCCAGATATGGATATACTACTCACACTTTATTATGATAATAGTGGTGTAATGGTAAAATTTCAAAGAACCAAGAAGCCACAAGAGAGAGAATCATATATAGAGGAAATATCATCTCTTTGGGGAGATGGTGCAGATAGCATTCTGCAGATAATTTGGCTGATCCGTTTACAAAGACCTTGACAGCTAACGTGTTTAAAGGTCACCTAAAGGGTCTAGGATTATGCGACATATCTCGTTTGCTCTTGTGCAAGTGCGAGATTGTTGGGATATATGCCCCAGAGCATAATGTAATATGTAAACGAGATTAAATTTCAAGTAATAAACAATTCAGTTATTCATTTATTAAAATATTGATTTTAAAGTTGCATAATATAAATTATCATGTATGCCATTGGATACTAAATGTACTTTCAGATTTAGTGTATAAGTGTTATACACAAGAGGTTTTAAATTTGAAATTAGTAATCCTAAATAGTCCGTAGAGAGCAAACGAATACGGGCACTTTGTGGTTTATCTACAGTTGTGGTCCATTTCATATTGTATAACGACTTTGATCCGGATTCGTTCATGTGGTAACATTGTAGGGGGTTTTATGGGCTAAATCCGGTAACGCAGCGGAAACGATGGAAAATCAAATTTTCCGATTTCAAAACTTTTTCTCGGATTAGTTAAATAAACATATTTATTTAATTACCCAATAATCAAATTATGAAATAAAATTCAATAAATAAAATTTAAGTGAATTTACCGAATTGCCCTTACACTTGGTACTTTGTTCATTTTAGTCCGAAATTGATCAAATCAATTTTGAATGATTCTAAATCATTACTAAGATGAATTAAACATGTTCAAAATATCAAAACACCAAAAGCAACCAAAAACCCAAAAATTCTTATTTTTTGGGGGGGGGGGGGGGGGTTTGTGCATTTTGTGATTTCATGCTTCAAACACACATCAAGATGTAATCCAATCAACATGAAACTTTATATGCATCATATAAACATCCTTATACACAACATAAATGAAAAGCCCCAAATTTGGACAAGGTCGTAAACCCTAATTTTTCAATTTCTTCAAATTGGACAAATTAGACCAAATTGGTTAAATCAATTACTTCAATCATCATTCTTCCATCCAACCAAAGTCTCAACACAATGAAATAACTCTAGATCAAATCTAGGACATCTAAGAGTGGGTCAACAACTCTTGATTAGCAACAAAGTTTCCAAAACCTTAAAAGAAAACTTATAACTATACTAGTCACAAGCTTCCACCATTATACATGCTCAACACTTTCACCAAACTTCCATTCATCAAAAACACAAAGAATAAAGAAAAGAACAACATGATAACATCACAAGAAGTAGCCTAGAACATAAGGAACAATTTCGTCTCTAATAGCAAGTTAAGAAAACTTACTAAATCCAAACTTTTTCCTTTGTTTTTCCTTTCTTACTCTCTAGCTTCTTTTGTTTTCCTTTTAGTGGAGTTTAGGTTAGAAAGTGTATTAGGTTATTTACCAAATGAAAAATAAAATAATATATACTTGTTACATTTTGGCCTTGGCCGAATTTGGCCAAAGGAAATTAACAAGCAAATTGTTTTAATTTCATTTCAATTTCATTTAATCAACTTGTTAAAATATCTAATAAACACTTTAAAGATATTTCTAATAAGTCAACAAAGGAAACTAAGCCTTAAAAACAAATATCCAAATGTTAAGATATTTATATTTTAATTAATTTAATCATTTAACAATTAAATAATTAATTAATTAATTAAATACAAATATATTAAATATATGTATTATATTTACATTAAATATTAAATACATATATACATTTATGATATTAGTCAAATATCTCAATTTGACTATTAATTAATGTGTATTTAAATTAATCAAATATTAAATGTAAATAAACAATAATTAAGGAAATGATTATTGGGTCCCTAAGAATGTATTTTGCGTTTAACCTTTAAACGACTTTATAAATAATCAACATTATTTATAAGTGTTGCTCTAGTGCTCTACGAGTATATTTCATTATTGAGACTTTCTAGATTCAGGCATATCCGTCACGAAATCCAATTTTGTGTCCATAATTTATCCACCCGTAAATTATGACGATCACGGATAAACTCGCTGAATCATGTATATAATTCTTCCGTCACAGGTATCCGGATATATCCCAGAGATATAGATGTGAACATCAAATCTCTATGGGGATTATCCAGTCGACTATTCTATTGGCAATCTCAAATAGAACATTTAGAACTAACTTCTAAATTGTACCACGGGCCCATGGATTTTATCTGATTGCTAATCATATGGACTACCTATGCTCTGATACACAGAACTGACGGATCCTATCTTGATACACATAGGACACCCTGAGGATCTATCTACACCCAACGAACATGCAGAGGTATGATCTAAATATATCGGTGACGTGACTGCCATCTAAGTGTAGAAGATGTCTCATGTGCCCACAATGGCATCTCAAGTCTAAGAATCACAAGTGCTACTCAACCTGACAAGATTCTTATTGACGTTGGTGTACCATCCATTAAGAATCTTCGGTGAGTCGTTCAATGTTTATCCGCTATAAACACTTACACGTCTCTACTAGTCTCCAAGACTTATGGTTCATTGAGAAACCATTGGAATCATATATTCCAGTATACGACATGTACCAGTCTCAACATGTTTACTTTACTGACCAAGTAGTGTAAACCTTGACCATGAACTATCTGAGAATGACAACGTCATGATACAACTCAATGTCAGTTGTGACGCTTTTGCAACTGTACCATGACTAGTCATTCTAAGGTCATTACGTCTTTACCATATTAAAGATACATTATATTATAGAAACTGCATATATTATTCAAAATAATAATGTTTTACAGAAGTATTCATAAAGAAATACAACCGGGAATTGGCGTTGTGAGCACCAACCCCAACAAAAACTCCCACTTGCTCTAGTGCCAATGACGATTGTATCTAATACCCATCGACTCCACGTGTTTATCAAACAACTTCGGAGGTATGCCCTTCGTCAGTGGGTCTGCTACATTATCTTCACTAGCTACCTTGCACACGACAATATCCCCTCGTGACACAATCTCTCGAATGATGTGGTACTTGCGTTCCACATGCTTCGAATTCTGATGCGCCCTCGGTTCCTTTGCTTGCGCAATGGCTCCAGTATTATCACAGTATAACGGAATTGCATTCTCGATACTTGGGACAACTCCCAATTCTGTGACAAAGTTCTTTATCCACACAGCCTCTTTTGCAGCTTCAGAAGCTGCAATGTATTCCGACTCAGTGGTGGAATCTGCTGTTGATCCTTGTTTGGAACTCTTCCAACAAACTGCACCTCCGTTAAGGGTAAATATGAATCTAGATGTAGACTTTCTATCATCGAGATCCGATTGGAAATCGGAATCCGTATACCCATTAACTTGCAGTTCGTTTCCTCCATAAATTATTAACTTATCCTTAGTACCTTTAAGATACTTGAGGATATGTTTAATGGCCATCCAATGGTCATTACCTGGATTGGACTGATATCAACTAGTTACGCTAACAGGGAAACTGATAGCAGGCCTCGTACATAACATGTCATACATTATGCTACCCAAACACGAAGCATAAGGTTGGTTACATATTCTAACCTTCTCATCTTCTGTTTGTGGACTCATCTTCTTAGAAAGATGAATCCCATGTCTGAACGGTATGTTTGCTGTCTTACAGTTACCAAAGTTATACCGTTCTAAGATCTTATCTATATACGTCGATTGGGATAACCCAATCAGCCTCCTTTGTCTATCACTATAGAGTTTTATCCCTAAAACATATGAAGCTTCTCCCAGGTCCTTCACGGAGAAATTCTTACAGAGGTATGCTTTGATGATTTGTAACATACCTAAATCATTCCCAATGATTAGGATGTCATCAACATATAGGACTAAAAATACGACCATGCTCCCACTGGCCTTCTGATACACACATGATTCTTCCGAATTCTTGAGAAAACAAGACGATCTAATAATTTCATCGAATCGAAGATTCCAACTTCGTGAAGCTTGTTTAAGTCAATAAGTGGACTTCTTAAGCTTACATACCATACCCGAGTTTTCGTTGGATGCAAAACCTTATGGCTGTTCCATATAGATTTCTTCATCAAGAAATCCATTTAGAAAAGCCATTTTGACATTCATTTTCCAAATCTCGTAGTCATGATACGCAGCTATAGAAAGCAAAATCCGGATAGACTTAAGCATTGCTACTGGTGAAAAAGTTTCATCGTAGTCGACGCCAGGTCGCTGCGTGTAACCTTTTGCAACCAGTCGGGCCTTGTAAGTTTCAACCTTACCGTCAGGCCCGCGCTTCCTCTTGTAAACCCATTTACAACCGATAGGAAAAATTCCTTCGGGAAGCGGAACCAAGTCCCAAACTTGATTCTCATGCATTGAGTCTAACTCGGATTTCATGGCACTTTGCCATTTCACGGAGTCGATGTCCAACATCGATTCTCTATAGGTGAAAGGATCTGTCTCTTCAACTAAGAGAACATCCAGACTCTTTTCTTGTATCAAATACAAGCGTTCAGGAGGTCTAGATACCCTTTCTGACCTACGGAGTGTGTGTGTTGAAGGTCCTACATCTACTTGAACTTCAGGTTCCTCCGTTGGTTTGTTGTTTTCAGGTTGGACTTCATCAAGCTCAACCTGTCTATGATTACCACCTTCTGACAAAAATTCTACTTCTAGAAATTTTACGAAGCGAGCTACGAACACATTTCGATACTCGGTATCATAGAACAAATATCCCCTCGTATTCGAAGGATATCCGACAAACCTAAACTTTTGCCCTCGAGGCGAAAGCTTATCTTGCTGAGCCACCCTGACATAGGCAGGACAACCCCAAACCTTAATGTAACTAAGATTTGGTCTCCTACCGAACCATATCTCATACGGTGTCGTAGGAACAACTTTTGAAGGAATCTTATTCAAAAGATGTGCAGCTGTTTAAAAGAGAGTAGCCCCATAAGTAATAGGGCAAATCTGTGAAACTCAACATTGATCGGACCATATCCAATAAAGTCCGATTTCTCCTCTCAGACACTTCATTGTGCTGTGGAGTACCTGGAGGAGTATATTGAGCGAGAATCCCATTCTCCTTCATATAATCCATGAACTCACCACTCATATATTCACCGCCTCGATCAGATCGAAGGCATTTAATATATTGTCTAGTTTAATTTTCTACTTCATTTCGGAATTCTTTGAACTTTTCAAAGGTTTCCGATTTATGTCGGATCAAATACACATAACCGTACCGTGACAAATCATCGGTAAAGGTAACGAAGTACAAATAACCACTGTGAGCAGTCTGACTTAGTGGACCACATACATCAGAATGTATGAGTTCCAGTAAGTTAGCGGGCGGTGTCCAACACCAGAAAATGAGGCTTTGGTCATCTTACCCTGAATACAAGATTCACAAGTTGGATAGGATTCAATGGTAAGATCTGGTATCAAACCATTCATAACCAATTGGGTAAGGCGTTTAACGCCTATGTGACCAAGCCGCATATGCCAAAGTTCAGTATTATTAATTACAGGTAAACTATGTTTATTAACTCCAGTATTTAAAATATCTTTTGAAGTTTGCAATGTATAATGACCATGCTGGTTTGGACAACAAAGGATCTGAATATTATTTCTATCATATAAATATAAAGAACTGTTCTTAATATTAATACAAAAGCCTTCTGTATCCAATACAAAAAGTGATATAATATTAGCTACACATCCTGGTATAAAATGGCATTCATTTAACAAAAGTGTCCCATTCGGCAATGAGATCTTGCATACTCCCACAACAACTGCATCCAGAGAGTCTCCACTCCCGAATCGCAACTGCATATCTCCAGGCTTCAGTTTTCTACTTTCCTTCAACACATGCAACGAATTGCAAATGTGAATAGGACAAGCAGAATCTAAAATCCAGCTGGATGTAACGGCTTCACAAGCCAAAGATAAATCAATAACTGGAAAAATAAATGTACCTTCAACACCTGCAACGAATTGCAAATGTGAATAGGACAGTGAACTAATGATGTATGATTTAACTCTTAAATCATCATTCTTCCAAGTTTTAAAAACTTGGTGTTCCTCCTCCGTAGCATCCGTACCAACAGCAAGGGGCAACAGACCCTCAAGAACATATCCCAGTCTTTCGGAATCGAGGACAATCCTCAAATCCAAGTCCCAGTCAGCGAAGTTTTCAGCGCCTTTTAGTTTGTTCGCATCAAGCATACGCGCAAACTGATTTATGGATTGTGCCGCCATCGCAAATCTATTATATAGATCACGAAAAACGGTTAGTAGAAAATTAAGCAGTTTCTTATAATATCAAAAGCATAAACTAGATCATGGATTTTTAATCTAAAAATGCCCCTCCCAATAAATCGTGCAATACTGTAATCCCCAAACAGAATACAAAGATTTAATAATTAAATTAAATACAAATAGTGAAAAGTGGATCCCGTGAATATATTTCAGCTCACAGCGGAGGCACGGTCTCGCCTACGTATATTCATCAGGTAGACAACTCATTTGTCAATCACTCAATAGTGACTCCTGGGTTTCCGGTCCTGGTCGTTTCTCGTTGTCGCTGCTAAGGCAGGCCCACAAGGAGACGTAGCAAGGTTAAACTAATCAATGATAAACTCAAGTTACTTACGTAATCCTGACAGATAGGGCACGTTCAGAATTCCGCTTTCGCTTGAATTTATCTAGTATCTAATATACATCTGGTATAAATAAATCTCTATCGGCTACACCCTCACAACAGAGACACGGTCTCAGATGTAGTCACGGAGAAATATTCATAAACCGTATTGACAAGACGGACCACATAATATGCATCAAATACATAATTATATTAAAACCTTATTAATTAGGGATTTTCCGCTAAGTGTCATACACCATAAATCTAACCAATTTAGATCATAATAAGCATGTATAAAGTCTTGAAAACATGATTAAACATCGATTTAATTAAGGCTAATCATTTTAGGGGGCCTAGAATCAGACTCGCTCTGATACCATTTTGTATGGGGTTTTAGGGGCTAAATCCGGTAACGCAGCGGAAACGGTGGAAAATCAAATTTTTCGATTTCAAAAATTTTTCTCGGATTAATTAAATAAATATATTTATTTAATTACCCAATAATCAAATTATGAAATAAAATTCAATAAATTAAATTTAATTGAATTTACCGAATTGCCCTTACAATTGGTACTTTGTTCATTTTAGTCCGAAATTGATCAAATCAATTTTGAGTGATTCTAAATCATTACTAAGATGAATTAAACATGTTCAAAACATCAAAACACCAAAAGCAACCAAAAACCCAAAAATTCTTATTTTGGTCGAGAGCCTCCATTAGGGGGGTTTGAGCATTTTGTGATTTCATGCTTCAAAACACATCAAGATGTAATCCAATCAATATGAAAATTTATATGCATCATAGAAACATTTTATACACAACATAAATGAAAATCCCTAAATTTGGACAAGGTCTTAAACCCTAATTTTTCAATTTCTTCAAATTGGACAAATTAGACCAAATTGGTTAAATCAATTACTTCAATAATCATTCTTCCATCCAACCAAAGTCTCAACACAATGAAACAACTTTAGATCAAATCTATGTCATCAAAGAGTGGGTCAACAACTCTAGATTAGCAACAAAGTTTTCAAAACCTTAAAAGAATACTTATAACTACACTAGTCACAAGCTTCCACCATTATACATGCTCAACACTTTCACCAACTTCCATTCATCAAAAACACAAAGAATAAAGAAAAGAACAACATGATAACATCACAAGAAGTAGCATAGAACATAAGGAACAATTTCGTCTCTAATAGCAAGTTAAGAAAACTTACTAAATCCAAGCTTTTTCCTTTGTTTTTCCTTTCTTCCTCTCTAGCTTCTTTTGTTTTCCTTTTAGTGGAGTTTGGGTTAGAAAGTGTATTAGGTTATTTACCAAATGAAAAATAAAACAATATATACTTGTTACATTTTGGCCTTGGCCGAATTTGGCCAAAGGAAATTAACAAGCAAATTGTTTAAATTTCATTTCAATTTTATTTAATCAACTTGTTAAAATATCTAATAAACACTTTAAAGATATTTCTAATAAGTCAACAAAGGCAACTAAGCCTTAAAAACAAATATCCAAATGTTAAGATATTTATATTTTAATTAATTTAATCATTTAACAATTAAGTAATTAATTACTTAATTAAATACAAATATATTAAATATATGTATTATATTTACATTAAATATTAAATACATATATACATTTATGATATTAGTCAAATATCTCAATTTGACTATTAATTAATGTGTATTTAAATTAATCAAGTATTAAATGTAAATACACAATAATTAAGGAAATGACTATTGGGTCCCTAAGCATGTATTTTGCGTTTAACCTTTAAACGACTTTATAAATAATCAACATTATTTATAAGTGTTGCTCTAGTACTCTACGAGTATATTTCATTATTTTGACTCTCTAGATTCAGGCATATCCGTCACGAAATCCAATTTCGTATCCATAATTTATCCACCCGTAAATTATGACGATCACAGATAAACTCGCTGAATCATACAGGTCGAGGTCATGGAAAATATATAATTCCTCCATCACAGGTATCCGGATATATCCCAGAGATATAGATGTGAATGTCAAATCTATATGGGGATTATCCAGTCGACTATTCTATTATTAATCTCAAATAGAACATTTAGAACTAACTTCTAAATTGTACCACGGGCCCATGGATTTTATCTGATTTCTAATCATATGGACTACCTATGCTCTGATACACAGAACTGACGGATCATATCTTGATACACATAGGACACCCCGAGGATCTATCTACACCCAACGAACAGGCGGAGGTCTGATCTAAATAGATCGGTGACGTGACTGCCATCTAAGTGTAGAAGATGTCTTATGTGCCTATAATGGCATCTCATGTCTAAGAATCACAAGTGCTACTCAACCCGACAAGATTCTTATTGATGTTGGTGTACCATCCATTAAGAATCTTCGGTGAGTCATTCAGTGTTTATCCGCTATAAACACCTACACGTCTATACTAGTCTCCAAGACTTGTGGTTCATTGAGAAACCATTGGAATCATATATTCCCGTATACGACATGTACCAGTCTCAACGGGTTTACTTTACTGACCAAGTATTGTAAACCTTGACCATGAACTATCCGAGAATGACAACGTCATGATACAACTCAATGTCAGTTGCGACGCTTTTGCAACTGTACCATGACTAGTCATTCTAAGGTCATTACGTCTTTACCATATTAAAGATACATTATATTATAGATACTGCATATATTATTCAAAATAATAATGTTTTACAGAAGTATTCATAAAGAAATACAACCGGGAATTGGCTCTGTGAGCATTAACCCCAACAGACATGGGAATGGAGGCACCTTATATGATGCGATCATATAGGACCAGACCAAGACAAAAATGAATTTCTTTTTATAGCCGTTAAACAAAGAAATTCAAATCAGTCTAATAGATGATAATATATGGGTTAGTTTTAATCCCGAGTGTACTACGAACTCCTGCATGGCAGACTATGTCCTTTGATTTACAAAGGTGAGGTTGGTGAAGCAATCCCGACCAATAGCTACGTATTTTGGGGACATGGTTTGGTGTGTAGCTGGGGACGTTTTACATAGATATGGAACTCATTATTGTGCGAAGCAGATGAGTATCTTCCTTAAGGGTTGATGCGATATTTGAATGGTTAGAGCGCTCAAGTCTTTCTATTACAAATAGAAAGATTAATATTCATAATAGTTATGAATAAATCGTTCATTAGAGAATCATTGGTACTTATGGAATAAAATAATTAGAGGGGTATAACAGACATTATAACCCGGCTCTAATTATGAGATACTCGTGGAGGGTCAATCTGTATGCAGTGATTATATCTGTGGACGCCGTTGACTTTTGGTATAAAATATATCTACAGTGACGAGAGTGCAACTTTAGGTTTTTAGTGGAATAACCTAAATTTAATAATTCAGAATATCTAATTAAAGTGTTTTAATTAATATTTCGAGATTATTGGAGCCCGGAACTGTAGGTCCATTTGGTCCCCGTGTTAGCTCGTTACACTATAGGAATCAATGGAATAATTGGATGGTCCAATTATGAACTCACTTGAAAAATATTAAATAATTCAAAATTATTTATTGATATAATTATTAATTTGATTAATAATTATATAATGTCACACTTTGAAATTATATATTAAAGTGTTTAATATATAGTTTTTATATTAATGATTTTTAGATAATCATTTAATATAGAATTTGATTTTAAATTAAATTTCATTTAATTCAAAATTAAATATGTAATTTATATCATGATATAAGTTACATGTTAAGTTTTAATTTCAAAATTAAATGATATTTGATATTATATTTAATTTTTGAAATTAATAATTTTGTTGTGATAAAAATGTCATTGGCCAATACTTATATATGTGATTAAGGTTAGGGTTAATTTTGTAAATGTACATTTAATTAACCTAAACCTTACATATAAAAAGGAAGCTTTTCTCTTCTCGAGAAACCCTAGCCTCATTTCTCATATTTTCAATGATATTGAAAAGAGAGAAAACAATGGTGGTGAAAATTTTCTCAAGAAAATTTTCATCAAATGAGTTACCCGAGTCCACCCTCACGGATTTCTGGTGGTGAGACATAACACGGAAGATTGAGTGGTGACCCTATCTCTAAAACAAGTCTCACGGAAATTGATTATTATGATATGAAGAATCCACACACATTCAACACATCTCTCGACAAATAACAAGTTGACAAGAATGTAATTGTTGATCATACGTTGATGATGATCAATAAAGAGGCGCACTGAAACTTTGCTAAGAAAATAAAAGGCAATATTAATAGTCATGTTATAAAATAAGAGATAAAATGAAGAAAATAATACCTTGTAAAGCTGCAAGCTTTCATTCTTATTGATTTTTAGAATGAATCACTTATACAAGATTTACTCTCTATTTATAGAGATAGGTTTAGGTTAATATTATTATCCTTAATCAATGTGTGTTAAGTTAAAACATAAAAGACAAGTGTTGGGGACCATCTAATTTACAACACTCCCCCTCGGGACCCATCACTTTAATTTTACAATAATTGATCTAACACTGCCTCATTAAAACCCAATGGGAAAAAAAACTGGTCGAAGGAAAAAGAGTAAAATGCGCTTTTATCCAACAATATT
Organism: Zanthoxylum bungeanum; assembly: GCA_019454045.1. NCBI lineage: Eukaryota > Viridiplantae > Streptophyta > Magnoliopsida > Sapindales > Rutaceae > Zanthoxylum > Zanthoxylum bungeanum. The sequence goes on from SKCR01017740.1 coordinate 55,964, forward strand.
TCTTGATGTCAATGATTATGCTCCCCCTGATGAAATATTATCAAGATAATTTGCTCTGTCGGCGCATGCCAATGCTATATACAAGATTCTCAAATGTTGATGTCGGTAAAGCTTTAGTAAATAAGTCTGCAAAATTATCGATTGATCTTATTTGCTTGACATCAATTTGCTTGCTCTGCTGGAGCTCATGAGTATAAAAGAATTTAGGTGAGATGTGCTTGGTTCTGTCTCCCTTGATGTACCCTTCTCTGATTTGTGCAATACATGCAGCATTATCTTCATATATAACTGTTGGAATATCTGTGGCAGAATTTAAGTTGCATGTGCTCTGAATGTGATGTATAAGTGACCTTAACCATATACACTCCATGCTTGCTTCATGTAATGCAAGTATCTCTGAGTGATTGGATGAGGTAGCAACAAAAGACTGTTTTGTAGATCGCCATGAAATTACTGTATTATTATAGGTAAAAACATACCCCGTTTGTGAACGTGCCTTAGGAGGGTCAGAGAGATATCCTACATCAGCGTAACCAACAATGTCTGGATTTTGTGTTGGCTCATTTGAATAAAACAATCCCAAGTCATTAGTGCCGTTAAGATAACGAAAGATATGTTTGACACCATTCCAATGTCTTCGAGTTGGCGCAGAACTAAATCTTGCCAATAAATTAACAGAAAATGCAATATCCGGTCTGGTGCATTGAGCTAAATACAACAAGGCACCAATTGCACTAAGATATGGTACTTCTGGACCAAGTATCTCTTCATTATCTTCTTTAGGATGAAATTGTTCCTTTTTAGGATCGAGAGATCGGACTACCATAGGAGTACTTAATGAATGAGCATTATCCATGTTGAAAAGTTTGAGAATTTTTTCAATATATGCAGACTGATGGATAAATACTCCGTTAGTTTTATGCTCGATCTGCAAGCCGAGAAAATATTTTGTTTTTCCCAAGTCTTTCATCTCAAATTCTCTTTTCAAGTATTCAGCAGTTTTTAGAAGCTCTTCAGGAGTTCCAATTAAGTTCATATCATCGACATATACTGCTATAATGGAAAATTCAATTTCAGACTTTCTAATAAATACGTATGGGCAGATAAGATCATTTATATATCCTTCTTTCATCAAATATTCACTCAAACGATTATACCACATGTGTCCAGATTGTTTCAATCCGTATAAAGATCCTTGTAACTTGATTGATCATAGTTTACGATCAATTGATTTATATGCTTCAGGCATTTTCAATCCTTCAGGGACTTTCATGTAAATATCAGTGTCAAGTGACCCATACAAATATGTTGTCACTATGTCCATAAGACGCATGTCCAATCTTTCAGAGACTGCCAAGCTAATTAAAAATCGAAACGTAATGGTATCCATCACTGGAGAATATGTATCATCATAGTCAATACATGGTCTCTACGAGAAACCTTGTGCAACTAGTCGCGCTTTATATCTAATGATTTCATTATGTTCATTACATTTTCGTACAAACACCCATTTGTAACCAACGGGTTTGACATCTTCAGGTGTCTGGACTACAGGTCCAAATACTTCACGTTTCGCTAAAGAAGTCAATTTTGCTTGAATTGCTTCTTTCCATTTAGGCCAATCGTGTCTTTGTCTACATTCATTGATATTTTGAGGTTCAAAATCATTTGCAATTTCAGTAGCTATTGTATATGAAAACACATTATCGATGGTTATTTCATTTCGATCCCACAGTTCTCTTGTATAAGTATAATTTGTAGATTTTTCCTCATTTTTGGAATTTTGAGCCTCTTCATGGGTTGATATCTCTTCAGGGACTATCAATTCTTCTGGAACTGGTGATTGAGAAGATGTGGGTAAGTCATTGCTCGGCATTATCTTTCGAGTTTCAATCTGAATCTCTCATTTTCCTCTTCCGGTGAATAGTATCTTTAGAACCAAGTGGTCTACCACATTTCTGACGTGTAATAGATGATTCATTAGCTGCATTTACACTAGATTGTTCAATAGGAATAACCATCGGAGCTGGTGTATTAGCAGCTGGTATATGAGACTTGGTTACTTTTGCAGCATCTGTAAATGCATATGGTAATTGATTTGCAATTTGTTGCAAATGGATTATCATTTGCACTTCATTTTCACATTGGCTGGTGCGAGGATCTAATTGAGACATGGTAGGAACTTTCCAAGAAAGTTCATGCCTTGCTTCTGGAGGCTTTTTCTTTTCTCCTAATGGTGGAAAAATTATCTCATCAAAATGACAATCCGCGAAACGTGCGGTAAATAGATCACCCGTTAATGGTTCCAAATATCTGATAATGAAAGGTGAATTAAAACCAATATATATCCCCAAACGACGTTGAGGTCCCATCTTTGTACGTTGTGGGGGTGAAATTGGAACATATACAGCACAACCAAAAGTGCGTAGATGAGAAATATCTCGTTGGTGACCAAGAACAAGTTGGATTGGAGAATATTGATGATAAGTTGTGGGTCTAAGGCGAATTAATGCAGCTGCATGTAGTATAGCATGACCCCATGTAGAAATTGGTAATTGAGATTGTAACAATAAAGTGCGTGCAATTACCTGAATTCGCTTGATCAATGATTCTACCAATCCATTTTGTATATGTATATGTGGAATTGGATGTTCAACATCGATTCCAACTGATGTACAGTAGTCATCAAATGTCTTGGATGTAAATTCACCAGAATTATCTAATCGTATGGTTTGGATTGGATAATCTGGGAATTGTGCCTTTAATTTAATCATCATGGCAAGTAGCTTGGCAAATGCAATGTTACGTGTGGATAACAAATAAACATGTGACCACCGTGCATATGAATCAATCAAAACCATAAAGTAATGGAAAGGTCCACTTTGTGGATGAATTGGTCCACAAATATCTCCTTGAATACTTTGTAAGAATGATGGGGATTCAAGGGCAATCTTAGATGGAGATGGGCGTATCACAAGTTTGGCTTGTGAGCAAGCAGTGCAATTGATCTAATCTGTCAATAGAATCTTCTGGTTCTTTAATTTATGCCCATTGGAATTTTCAATTATTCTATACATCATCGTAGCTCCTGGATGACCAAGACGATTGTGCCATAACATAAACATCTTTGGATTATTGAACTTCTGGTTCATCACTACATGACTTTCTATTGCATTTATGATTGTATAATACAATCCAGATGAGAAAGCCGGAAGTTTTTCCAATATATATTTCTTACCTGAGATATTTTTGGTAATACATATATATATATATTCTATTTTATTTTCATCTAAAGTTTCAATATGATACCCATTTCTGCGAATATCTTTGAAACTTAGCAGATTTCTACTGGACCTACCTGAATATAGAGCATTTTCAATGTATAATTTTGTTCCACTTGCTAATAAGATTATGGCTCTTCCAGAGCCTTCAATTAGGTCTACAGGCCCAGATATAGTGTTTACCTTTCCTTCATTTAATTTTACGTCCAAGAAGTATTTTCTATCTCAAAAGATAGTGTGTGTGGTTGCACTATCAGCCAAGCATACATCCCCACATTTATTTTTCGGAACAAATAATTTCTTTGAAGGGTCCATATCCTTGAAAGTAAATTTCATGTCACATAAATATAATTCAAAATAATAAATATACAATAAATTATAATACAAAAATTAAAAACATCACATAAATATATATGAACCAAAATTATACACATAGACTTAGAACTTCAGGTTCTCTTGAAAATTAATTTGCTGATCTAGAACTTTAAGTTCCAATCTTACATTATTATTTTGAATATCAGGTCCTAAAAAGGAATTATATTTCACAACTTTAATTTCCTATTGATAATATTAATATTTAGAACTTCAAGTTCATAAATATGCTATTAGAAATTCTGAACTTCAGATTCCATGGTAGATTTAAAACTGCAGGTTTTAATCTAAAATCTAATTAATTAAAGTTAGAACTTCAGGTTCGTTAATTGTAGTGTAATTATAGAACTTCGAGTTTTATAATTATTTTATATATCTAGAAGTACAAGTTCTAATCTAATAATTAACTAATGAATATAGAACTTCGGGCTCTAATTTACCTCTAATAGTTTATCACAATTATGAAAGAAATTAACATAAATTGTAAAATGAATTAGAACTACAATTTCTATTTTCTGATGTGGAGGATCCAAATTAATGGCAACCACAGAGCATACTTATAAAAATACAAAAAGCATAACATAATGAATTAGAACTACAGGTTCTAACTTTAAGATTGAAATTCAGAACTTCAGATTCTGAGTTAGGACTTAATTTTTAATACTGTGATTCAGAACTTCAGATTTTGAATCAGAATTACAGGTTCTAATATTGAAATTCAGAACTTCATGTTTTGAATAAGAATTACAAATTCTAATTTTTTATTTTTTATTTTTAATTAAGATTCAGAACTTCAGGTTCTCAATTATTTATACTATAAAACTTCAAGTCGGAATAAAAATAATAATAATAATAATAATAATTTGGATATATTACAACAAGGCAACATCCATATTCAAGAACAAAAAAAATAATAATAATAAACAAAATCAAAACGCGACTAAGTCGCATATCATGATAATCAAATTGAGGCTTCAGGCCCTATTTGGTGATGAAGATGGTTCGACTTCAAAGCCGGGATAAATTTACTCACAAACAGGCTTCAGGCGCTATTCACAGCATGAGGCATTGGGCTGATGATGATACAGCCTGATGATGATGACTAAATTAATTAAGGCTTCAGGCTTTTGTCAATTCATTAGAGTTGCAAACAGAGGCTTGATCATTCAATCATGAATTCAAATAGTCACACGTCATCATCAACAAACACAAACATTGAATCCAATAAAGCCTCATGGCCGTATGACATGATCAGCAAGGCTTCAGGCTTTTTGATCACCATTTGTTTCATCATCAGGCTTTTTGTCCACTTGGTAGATGATGGTTTGACTTTTATGATTCAAAGTCATCAAAGACATTCAAATAAATCATAATCAATCTTCAAGCTTCAGGCTTGATTTAAACTTGATGGTGATGAATCGGCGCATTTGATCACTGTCTTTGATCATGATGAACGATGTAAAATGATCAAAATCTAATATCATCATTCTCTGGACAAAGCCTATGATGCAATTCTCTTTATTAACAGATTTGCAAATTGTCTGCAAATTGGCTTCGATAGGTGGCTGATGATATACAACTTTCGTTTTTAGCAGATTGGCTTCTGGCCTTGTCTCGAATAATAATTCGTTTTAGGCTTCAGGCCTGATTTCGAATAATAAATACATATCGTGCTGATAACGTGTTATAAAATAAGAGATAAAATGAAGAAAATAATACCTTGTAAAGCTGCAAGCTTTTATTCTTATTGATTTTTAGAATGAATCAATTATACAAGATTCACTCTCTATTTATAAAGATAGGTTTAGGTTAATATTATTATCCCTAATCAATGTGGGATAAGTTAAAACATAAAAGACAAGTGTTGGGGACCATCTAATTTACAACAAGTCACAATATGATCAATGTGGATGATATTAATGGTCTCGGCCAAATCATCACCAAACTGAAGGTATGTGCGATGATTGTGTTGAAGTTTCTACGGTCCCGAGAATCGATTATCAAGCATAAAATACATGTGAATACATACGACGAAGTTGCAGAATACTTACATCGATCGGTAGAAGCGATGCGGTGAAGAACAAAATCATTTTCTGCCTTCTACATGCTCACGGCAGTGGCTGAAAATTGGTCCTACAAATTCGGCGTTGATCCAAGCTCTAAGCTCAAAGCTTTCGTGAAATGATCCCAAGCTCACGGGTGGGTTTCCCTATCACCTACGCAAGACCCAAATGTGTGCTAGCACCTTTGATTTTTGCCACAAAAATCAATCTAAAGCTTCTCCATGACTCACGGTTTTGAACCAGTGAAGAGGAAAAAGAAGGCCTCAAAGGCCGAGAGAGAGAGAAGAAATTAGGGAGAGAGAGAGATGGTTGTTACCAAAAAATTGTATATTTAATTTGTTTTCAAAAAAAAAAATAAACAAATACTATTTTTCCTTTTCCAAAAAGTCAACAAGTACAAGCATTAAAAGCTTATCCATCTACCACCATCAATCTATCAAGTGATAACTTGTCACATCACTCAAAGTGACATGTGATTTGACGCTTGATGTGACTAATGATTTGATGCTTGATTTGACTTGCGTGCCGCACTCGAATTCGAAATGCGAATGCGCTCGCAAACAATCCCGGGCTCGGGTTCGCTAATTCCAAATTAATGAATTTTCCGTTGCGAAATCACTATTCACGTCGCTAACGAATTAATTCTAAATTAACCCGTTCGCCCGAATTAAAATCTAATTTTAATTCCGCGTCGAAATCCAATTTCGTAGAATATATCGAATATATTATTTTATCGATTAATTCCAATTAATCATTTTCTCTATTTAAATGATATTTTATCCCAAATAAAATATCTCCACTATTAATCGCAGATTAATTTTCTCTCTCATCTAATTAATCCCAGATTAATTAAAGTGTGAGTCATACGTCATCGGTGAATCTTCGGGAAGCGACCCATGAGATCCCCGGATATGTTGGCAGTAAATACGGTTGTCGGACTATCCGAACACGTAAGTACCTAGTACTACGTTTTACCGATTTACAAGACAAGGTTGGCTTCTAGCAAAGCGCCATGCCTACCCAATTCTCCATAAACATGCTTACAGGAATAAGCGATCTATATCAGGCGTAGTATACGTAGTATTACGTATTTCGATCCAGTATCGGATGTCATGTGCTAGGCCTGGGGCTGGAATTGTGTCAGCCTCGTACGAAGCACATATCGGATCTCTGGTAACTAGTCTCTATAATCGGATATACATGACCTAGTCATAATATCCCGATAGCTGCAGCATATAAGAGAACCAGTCATGTATCCTACGTGACCATCATCTCCATATGACTGGAGTGATACTTCGTCTTGACATCACACCCAACACACTATGATTCTCAATATACCCAGAAGAGGCGTACACAGAACCGGTTAAAGCCTTGGACGACCAAAACCAAAGTATATTGATTGTCGCAAGTATTAGCGGTGCAAGTCTCAGGTTAAGACCAAATACACCTACCTTGATTTCGTACTTCCATATACACATAGTTATACTACCAATGGAATTCCGAGGGGTCTATCCAGAGCGAAGCTGTTTCCCGTACCATCGGTAAAGATAACCTCATATTACACTTGCATGAGTATCCTATACCCAAATATATGAGAACTATGATGTTGTGCCCTCACAACGCGCACAAGTGTAATACTAGTATTTTACGCATTATCGATGTCCGATCTCGATAATGCTCTGACTAAGGATATTTAATGATTTATCCTTCGTGGATTGATACTGTCTCATATCATTCTCAATCCAGGAACAAATCATAAGGACCTCTCATCATTTATATATCTTGGTGATCTAATCACAAATAATAAGAGAGCAATCTCATTTGTCACATAGTTAATTTGTATAACAACACCATGATCTGTACAAATAGTGATGCTATGGGTCATAATTGTCCAACAGATTGGTGTGTATGTAATGTTGGAACCCGAATGGTCACTGGATTTTATAACGTGCGCACATAATCAGCTTGCCTTAGAAGCTTAACGGTCATAGTGATCAAACATGTACCCGGGGTGTTTGAAGGTGTAGGCAATGTGCGTTTTTTGAGTTGCACATTGTTGCTTTGTGCGTGATAGATGCTTATGGGTTCATGGCTAATCAATGCTCAGGCATGACTTTTTGTGTGCGCATATGAGAGGCAAATATGGGGCTGTCCGGATCTGAATTTTTGGCGGACAAATCATGGATTAAGATGAGGAGAGCATAAAAATTTTTCAAGATTGATATCGGGTGCCTAAGCCGCTTCCGCTGGGCGGGGGAAAGCGTTCCCTACAGATAGGAGGTGGAAGCTTTGTGTGTGACTCCATACTGTTTCATTAAGGACTCAAATGATCTATTACAAAAGTGTTTACCTCCATCACTTATGATGGCCCGAGGGATTCCAAATAGACTCAACATGTTTTCTTTTAAGAATTTGATCATATTTTTGTGATCATTGTTCCGACAAGGAATTGCCTCGACCCATTTTGAGACATAATCGACTGCAACTAAAATATATAAAAATCCAAATGATGGTGGAAATGGGCCCATGAAATCTATCCCCCAACAATCAAAGATTTCGATGTCAAGGATGAGATTTAAAGGCATCATGTTTCTTTTTGAAATGAATCCCAACTTTTGACAGTTTTCGCAAGTTTTGCAGATAGTGTGTGTATCTTTAAAAATAGTGGGCCAATAAAATCCACACTACAAGATTTTTGCAGCGATTTCTTAGATGAAAAATGACCTCCACATGCTTCTGAATGAAAAAACTGAATAACACCACTTATCTCACTGTCCGGTATGCATCGTCTAAAAATCTGATCAGGGCAGCATTTAAACAGTATGGATCATCCCAGTAAAATCTTTTGCATTGTGTTTACAGAGAATAAAAATTCATCAGGAAATGAATCATTAATGGGAGTTGTATCAATTAGTGACTCGTTTTTGAGTCTCGATAAATGATCTGTAACCACGTTCTCTGCCCATTTCTTGTCTTTGATTATGAGATTGAATTCTTGAAGCAACAAAATCCACCGTATTAATCTTGGCTTGGCATCATGTTTAGACATCAAATATCTTCCTTTCTCTGTCCTAGCACTGCACCAACACATGGTAAGTTTGATTATTTTCTAGAAATGCATATTTCAGTCCTTCTGGAAAAGCTTTTAACTCCAAATTGGGTGCTTCTTCGTGTTTTCCTTCTTCCAGTGTTCCAAGTTCTTGCAAATTTTGTATCTCTCCATTGTCTTCCAATACCTGCGTAGAGTCAAGTAGAAAATCATTAGTAATATCCGAATCTATTTACGCTCCTGACTCAAAAAAATTTTAGCAGTACAAAATTCAATGGGATTAGATAAACTCCCCTGAATATGCTCATCCACAATAGGTTTAATTGATTCTATGCTTTCGTTTTCATTATCCTCATCATATGGCTGTTTGCACATGTTAAAAATATTCAGCTTTAATGTCATGTTGCCAAAAGACAGATTCATGATTCCATTCCTGTAATGAATTAAAGCGTTAGATGTTACTAAAAATGGGTGACTAAGTATTACAGGGATTTGTTTATAACTATCTTTCACAGGTTGTGTTTCTAAAATAATAAAATCCACATGATATATGAATTTATCGACTTGTAATAACACATCTTCCACAATTCCTTTTGGTACCTTAACTGATTTATCGGCAAGTAAAAGAGTGGTTGAGGTTGGTTTCATCTCACCGATATTTAGTTGTGGTAAACCGAAAATGGAAGTAAATAATATAAGAAATTGTTGGACAACCAGAGTCTTTGTATTTTAATGTATTATTGGTTGAAAGAATGGAACTTACCTGTTCAGTTAGAAAAACTTTTTTCTTACCTGATGTCTTCTTTTAACGGTGCATAGATCTTTCAGAAATTTGGCATAAGATGGTATTTGTTGGATGGCATCTAACAAATGAATATTGATTTTTACATGTTTGAATATTTCATAAATTTTTGGGGAATGGTTCAATTTCTTTGTTTTTAATGCTTGAGGGAATTGAGGTGCATGTGTGATGAGTGGTAAATGTATCACTATTTCCCACTCATTTGACCTAATATTTTGTATAGCTTTTTGAGTTTTATGAATATTTTGATGTGTTTTGTGTTATTTTGTAGATAAATAAAGTTTCAGGACATTCTGGAGGTGATTTGGAGCCAAAACATTGAAAAATGACACAAAATGACAAAATAGTAATCTGGCACGTCGCGACGCGCATCCCGCATCGTGACGTCTAATGTGCGCCGCCTCATGCTAACATGCATCGGGGACACGTGTCATAATCTAAGAAGTTTGACTTTGCTAACATGCACCGAATTTGCTAACGTGCGTCGTGCTATGTGTCAACATCACAACCGATCATGCTAATGTGTGTCGTGCCACGTGTCATCATCATATGGTGCCGACAATCACCATTACCATGTTTCATCCATGTCATCACCACGTCATCAGAAGACCGAGTCAAATTTCGAGTCAGCTTGCCACTTGGCGTCCACGTCATCATCAGCCAATCACAGCGCGCCACGTGTCACCACGTGTGCCGACAATCACTATCGCCATGTGTCGCCACGTCATTGCCACATCATCACCATGTCACTGCCACGTCAGCTCAATTATTGAATTAATCATCCAAAATTCCACGTCATCGGATAAGAATCTCGACAGACTAATTAGAACGTGACACATGTCGCGTCGCGACGTGGAGAGCTTATCGACGCCTATAAATTCAGCTTGAGATTTCAGTTTCAGATGTACCTTCCTCTCTGTAATTCTCTGAATAAATAAGGAGTTTTACTATTCACTATGAGGAGGTAACTTCCCCCTGCTAGGTTGAAAGATAAAACTTTTATTACTGCTATTTAGATTAATCTCCCTTAATTTTAAATATTCACTACTTAAAATTTGACTTAACAATGATACCGCTATATTGGTCGGTTGGTAATCAATTATAAACTGGTTTTAATTTGACTAAGCAAGGATACCGCCTAGTTGGTCGGTTGGTAATTTACCACCTATATGGCTGGTTTATGGACAAATATTGATACCGCCTTTATGGTAGGTCGGACTTAATTTGACTTAATCAGGTTACCGCCTATATGGCTAGTTGGTAATATTATCACAAGTTAATATATTATATTAAGTGAGATATCTAAAATAGTAGTGGTAAAAGTAGATCCTTTAACCCTAGTATTTTATTTTATTGTAATTTTACATTTCAGTTTTTACTTTACCGCATTTACTTTTCAGCATTTTACTTTATGTCTTTTATTTTTAAGTTTTTACTAGCCCTAGTTATGTGTCGTAACTAAGTTAGTTATCTGGGGTTGTGATGAATTTTAATATCACCAGTTTATAAGGGGTTATTTTATAGTTTGGGTAATTTAAAGGTTTACTTATTAAGTCTTAAGCTTAATGCGTCTTGTTAACTGGCCACTAATAAGATTGATCTGGTAAATCTAAAATAAACTTGACAAATGAATGGTTTCAGCCTTAGACTTAATAGCCTACGATCTTCCTTGAGGATAGATAACCCTTTAATAGATTTCCTTACAGGATAGACATATATTTGTCGGGCGGGGGTAGCCACAATTAGAACTTAATCTTAATGAATCAAGGTAATTTGGTTGACATAGACATATGGTTCAATTGGGTTATACTGGGTATTTGCATCTGACCATCGACAGAGGCTTTTGCATAATTTCGTGTTCCAGGTTAGTAAACCGATATATTACACAAACATGAAATCACCACTTCATCTTTTAAAAGATATTGGAAAGATTCACAACCCTGGATAGTTTCTTAATATTGAATTTTATTAAATAAATTTTGAGTAATTTTATTTACTTTTTTTTAAGTTTTAAATCATCACCATTTCAAATCAATCAATCAACCTGTTAGATACTAGTAATCATTTGACCTCATAAAATTAATAGATTAGGTATTAAGTCCTCATGGGATCGATACTTTTATACTACTTGAACGATATGTGCGCTTGCGTTATACGCGTGTGATTACACCGGTCAAGTTTTTGGCGCCGTTACCGGGGACTTATTTATCTTTCACTATTAGTTTTGGGGTTAGATACGTTACTTGTATCTAATTTCTTTTTACTTATTATTTTTGTTTTCTTGTGTTTCAGGTTCTCAGAAACTACATGAGACGAACCAGAAGCTTTGAACTCCGATCGCTTGACCTAGAAATTGAAAGAACCATCAGACAGTTGAGAAGGGAAAGACGAGAAGGCCAAGAAGCTTTAGTCAACATGGAACCTGAACCTTTGGAAGTTGCACCACTAATACTCATTCGAGACAGAACCATTCCGGTGGTCGAGGGCTTCATTTCCTGTATTGTACTTCCTCATTTACCAGGAAATACGTGTGACATTAAAACATGCATTCAGATGATTCAGCAGCCAGTGCATTTTGGGGGGAATGAAACTAAAGATCCTAATACCCACATCAGCAACTTCCTGAAGTTTGCGGCACTTTCAATTACAACCGAGGAGCTGAAGAAGTAATGCGACTGCGTGTTTTTCCATATTCCTTGAAAGACACAGCAAAGGCTTGGCTATATTCACTACCAACAGGTTCCATCACAACTTGGAACACTCTAGCCACCAAATTTCTTGCAAAGTACTTTCCATCTGCCAGAACTGGAAAGCTGAGGAAACTCTCTACGAAGCTTGGTAAAGGTACAAATATTTGCTCCGGAAATGTCCTCACCATGAGATTCCAAAATGGCTTCAAGTCCAAACATTCTATAATGGACTTTCTGGACTAATGAGAACCACAATTGACGCTGCTGCTGGAGGAGCTTTGATGGCAAAATGAGAAGATCAAGCCTGGGACCTAATCGAAGAAATTCCAAATAACAATTCCTTTTGGCCAACAAAAAGGAACATGATCCAAAGAATTGTTGGAATTTATGAAGTTGGAGCCAACTCAGCAGTCAATGCCATGCTAGATCAGATATGCAAATTCATGGAGACTCTCGGTATGCAAGGCAATATTGAAGCCACAAGTTCACCATATGGAGGAGCACCAGAACCAAACCAACTTGAAGAAACAATGAATTTTGTCAACAATTTCAACAGACAGAGGAACAATCCATATTCCAACACCTACAACCCAGGGTGCAGGAATCATCCCAATTTCTCATGGAGCAACAATTCAAGGCAAAAGAACTATCCACCACCAGGATTCCAACAGCAACAGAACAAAGGCCAGGAGCAGGAAAATGAACCAGGAATAGCGGAAGTGCTGACTCAGTTAAAAAAATATGATGTTATGTTTCAGAGCCAATCTGCCTCTATCAAAGCACTGAAGAATCAAATTGGACAACTGGCCAATGCCTAGAGTTACAGACCGCCAGGAAATATTTCCAGCAACACATAACCGAATCCAATGAACCGATGGAATGAGCAATGTCAAGCCATTACCTTGAAAAGTGGTACTGAATCAACAAAGATGTGGAATCAAGGCAACCAAAGAAGAAGTTCCAAAAGATGCAGTTCCACAGAGGGGGAAAAAAATCAAGAAAAATTCACTCAATACTCCCTCCATATTTTCCTCAGCATTTCAGAAAAACAAACTGGACAAGCAGTTTGCTCGATTCCTGAAGGTGTTCAAAAAGTTGCACATCAACATCCCATTTGCAGAAGCATTGGAAGAAATGCCCAGCTATGTAAAATTCATGAAATATATTCTTTCATGAAAACGGAGATTGGGAGATTACGAGACAGTAGCATTGACGGAAGAATGCAGTGCCAATATTCAGAGAAAGCAGTTTTATTATCTCGTTCACCATTGGAGAACATTACATCGGTAAGGCTTTACGTGACTTAGGTGCTAGTGTTAATTTGATGCCTTTTTCTATTTACAGGAAACTGCAAATTGGAGAAGCAATGCCTACCTCAGTCTCTCTACAACTTGCTGATAGAACACTCGCATTTCCAAGAGGTGTTGTTGAAGATGTGCTGGTCAAAGTCGACAAACTCATTCTCCCAGTAGATTTTATTATCCTTGACATGGAGGAAGACAAAGACATGCCGATCATCCTTGGGATACCATTCTTGGCTACAGGTATAACTGTGATTGATGTTCGAAAAGAAGAACTAACCATGAAAGTGCAGGACCAAGAAGTTACCTTCAATGTTTTCAAAGCCATGAAATTCCCAAGTGATGAAAATGAGGAAGAATGTTTCAGAATTGATGTTGTTGATAGTATCATTCAGGATACTGATACAACTCCCAAGGACAAACTTGAAGCTTGCATCACCAACATGACTGACAGCGAGCTAGATAATGAAATCCTGGAATGTATCAACTATCTTGACAAACCATTTCGGTTCAAATCAACACTACCATCTGAAAGTCTGGAACTCCTAAAGAAAGATAGAATCAAGCTTTCGATTGAAAAACCACCACAACTGGAGCTGAAGTTACTTCCGAGCCATCTCAGGTATGAATTTCTTGGAAACTCTTCTAAATTACCTGTAATTATTTCTTCTTCTCTAACATTGGAGCATGAAGAAAAGTTACTGAGAGTGTTACGAGAGCATAAGAAAGCCATTGGCTGGACTATAGCACACATTCAAGGCATTAGTCCATAATTTTGTATGCACAAGATCCTGATGTACGATTAGTACAAACTCACAGTGGAGCATCAATGGAGACTCAATCCAATCATGAAGGAAGTCGTAAAGAAAGAAATAATCAAATAGTTGGGTGCTGGCATCATTTACTCCATCTCAGAAAGCACTTGGGTGAGTCATATGCAGTGTGTACCAAAGAAAGAAGGAATAACTGTAGTTACAAATGAAAAGAGCGAGCTGATTCCAACAAGAACTGTGACTGGATGAAGAGTTTGTATGGACTACCGGAAGCTGAAAAAAGCAACAAGGAAAGACCATTTTCCGCTGCCATTCATTGATCAGATGCTAGATAGACTAGCGGGACATGAGTTCTATTTTTTCTATACCGATATCCGGGGTACAATTAGATTGCCATCGCCCTAGAAGATCATGAGAAAACCACTTTTACATGTCCTTATGGTACTTTTGCATTCCGCAGGATGCCATTTGGACTATGTAATGCTCCTGCCATATTTTAGCGTTGCATGATGGCTATCTTCTCAGACACGTTGGAACAGAGTATGGAGGTGGTTATGAAAGACTTCTCTGTGTTTGGAAATCTTTTGACCACTGCTTGCAAAATCTGGAACATGTATTACAAAGATGCGAAGATACCAACCTGGTACTCAATTGGGAGAAATGCCACTTCATGGTGCATGAAGGCATTGTTCTTGGACACCGGATCTCACAAAAAGGAATCGAGGTAGACAAAGCAAAGATTGAAACAATTTAAAAACTACCTCTGCCGACATCAGTCAAAGGGATTCGGAGCTTTCTCGGACATGCAGTTTTTACAAGAGATTTATTAAAGACTTTTCCAAGATTGCTAAACCTCTGTGCAATCTTCTGGAGAAGGATATGCCTTTCAACTTCACCAAAAAATGCCAGGAAGCTTTTGAGATCCTAAAACAGAAGTTGGTTTCTACTCCTATCATTGTAGCACCATACTGGACCCTTCCATTTGAGGTAATGTGTGACGCTAGTGATTTTGATGTAGGTGCAGTTTTGGGACAACACAAAGAAAAGATTTTCCACACCATTTACTACTTCAGCAAAACTTTGAATGAAGCTCAACTCAACTACACAACCACTGAAAATGAGTTGCTCGCAGTTGTGTACGCTTTTGACAAATTTCGCTCCTATCTGCTGGATCTCAAAGTGGTGGTTTACACAGATCATTCAGTAATCAAATACTTGATCACGAAGAAAGATGCCAAACTCAGATTGATCCGTTAGATACTTCTTCTGTAAGAATTTGACGCGGAGATCAGAGACAGGAAATGGATAGAAAACCAGGTGGCAGATCACTTATCGAGGCTCGAGAATAGAAAAACAGTTGGCAAAGAACTGATAATCAAAGAAATGTTTCTAGATGAACAGCTATTTGCCATGAAACAACATGATGCTCCTTGGTATGCTGACTATGTCAACTACATAGTGGTAGGAAAATGGCCATTGGAATGGACAACTCAGCAACGAAAAAAATTCTTCAAAGAAGTCAAAGTATTATGTATGGGATAAGCCGTATCTGTTCAAATATTGTGCTGATCAATTACTGAGACGGTGTGTTCCACAGGAGGAAGTCAACAGTGTTTTACAGCACTGTCATTCATCACCATATGGCGGACACTTCAACGGGAATAAAACTGCAGCCAAAGTCCTACAATCAGGTTTATTCTGGCCTACTCTTTTTAAAGATGCTTATCTCTTTGCTCTTCAATGTGACAGGTCCCAGAGAACGGGAAATATTTCGAGGAGAAATGAAGGACCTTTGTAAAACATTTTGGAAGTTGAGATATTCGATGTATGGGGTATTGATTTTATGGGACCCTTTGTTCCATCATTCGAAAACCTGTACATTCTGGTTGCAGTAGACTACATCTCCAAATGGGTTGAAGCAATTACACTGCTATCCAACGATTTAAAAATGGTGATCAAATTCCATAAAAAGAATATTTTCACTCGCTTTGGAACACCTCGTGCAATCATCAACGATGGTGGCTCACATTTCTGCAAACTGATACTTCGATGCACTCCTATCCAAATACGGAGTTACTCATAAGGTTGCCACTGCCTATCATCCACAGTCAAATGGATAGGTTGAAGTTTCAAATAGAGAGATCAAATGAATCTTGGAGAGAACCGTTGGATCAACAATGAGGGATTGGTCTACAAAACCGGATGATGCATTATGGGCCTATCGGACAGCTTACAAGGCACCCATTGGTATGTCCCCATATAGTATGGTGTTTGGGAAAGCATGCCATCTGCCAGTTGAGCTTGAACATAAGGCGTACTGGGCACTGAAGAAGTTTAATCTTGATCCACAAGCTGTAGGAGAAAAATGACTTCACCAACTCAATGAATTGGAGGAGTTTCGTCTACATGCTTATGAGAATGCTAGATTATACAAAGAAAATACCAAGAAATGGCATGACCAAAAAATAGAGCGCTGATAATTGGAACCAAAGCAGCGGGTGTTGTTGTACAATTCAAGGTTAAAACTTTTCACTGGAAGTTGAAATCAAGGTCGTTAGGTCCATTTGTGATCACTCAGGTTTTACCATATGGAGCTGTTGAGTTACTTGATCCCAACACCAACGAAACATTCAAGGTTAACAGTCAGCGTGTCAAGGACTACTGAGGAGAATCATTTGAACGACAAAAAGAAAGTATCACACTTTCAGATCCAGCCTAACGTTCAAGAAGTCACGTCTAGCCGACGACGTTAAACCTAGCGCTCGTAGGGAGGCAACCCATGCAATTTGTGTATATATTGTGATCTGGTGGTTTTATTTTTGTGTGTTTAATTTTTGCAGGTAAAGTCATTTCACGATGGAAGAAGCTCTCGCAAATCTTCACAAGTAATTTTCTTCTCTCCCTCAAAAATCTCAGATGAAATTCTACAAAGCTCGCTTGGAATGGATGAGACTACTGATGATCAAAGGTACTCTAACTGACATTCGTTGGATTATTGAGGCACGAGTCCTATTGGCAGGTGAGTCTTCTGACTCTTTTATTTCACATCTGTCTGGTTTAGGAAGAAGCATATATGCTAAAAATAAGGAGCTAAAAGAATGGGTGTATGCTATAAATGTGCTCGTATGTTTTGTGATACTCGTTGTCGTTATTTAGGAATGATGTCTAATAACCGTGAAGATAAGATTAATTTCATTAGGGATGGCTTGAGTAAGGAGTCTTTGGATGACATATCTAAAACTCTTGAGACGCATCCCAATGGATATGTGTATCACGAAATTCGCGTGTTATATACACAATTCCAAAAGGAAAGGCAACAGTTAAGTCTCGGGAATCTGACTCAAAAAGACCCTGTTTGCCAATTTATAAGAAAATTGGATGGGAAGCTTGTCCCTGACGCATAGACGTCATTCAAGCCGCTTATTTTCTTGTAAATATTATATCTCTTTATATTTTCCTAATAATTGTGATTTGTTATTTTATTTTCTCTGACAGGATCCAAACCTTTTTTACTATCACGATTTATTTTACTATTTAACTAATAATTATCATTTGGCAGGTACTAATGCTATTATTTTTACTCACCTTTTTCAGGTGTTATAAATTCAATTCATCATTGCACTTTGAAGCATCCAGATAAAAATGGAAGCCACTTCAAGAAGATTAGTTGAAAACATCTGTGTGTTTTGCGTGGTACTAGTGTTGGTACTGAGCCACAATACATAGCAGCAGTACAGGAATTAGGACGAGTCATAGCTGAGAAGAATATGCACCTAGTATATGGCGGAGGCAATCTTGGACTAATGGGGATCGTTTCAAATGCCGTACAGGATGGAGGCAGTCAAGTTCTGGGTATCATCCCAAAACCCTTGGCAGAGGCAGATCTTATAGGATCATCAAACAGAGAAGAACTGATCGTGCCAGGTATGTCTGAACGACTGGTGGAAATGATTAACCGTGCTGATGCTTTTATTGCTTTGCCAAATGGTTTGGGTACGTTGGAGGAGATTTTTACAGTGCTCTTGGGCGAACTTGAACATACACCAGAAACCAATCGGATTGTTCACCGCATATGGATTTATGGTTTTCTTTGTGTATTTCTTGATGATGCCCGGAGAAATGGGTTCGTATCAAAACCTCTAAAAGAACTCCTCTTCACTGCCAGAACTGCCCAGGAGGATTTAATGAACAAATTTTAGACTATGAATCACAAATTGACCATATCCTTTCCAAGATAAAATGGTCCGATAATGATCGTGGTAAGAAGCGTCGGATAAATCTGGATCTTAACCTTTAATTTTTCCATTTAGATGTAGAATTTCAGCTAACTAGGTACTATCTTCTAAACTCTTCTTCTACTGTTTAAGACATTTAGGACAATGTCTCATTTAGGTTTGGGGGTAGGGAATAATTGATTAGTATATTGTTTGTATGTTTTTTTATTGGTCGTCCAAATTTTTTCGAAAAATACAAAAAAATTGAAAATTTTTACAAAATCAAAAAAAATATTTTGTGTTTTTGTGTTTTAATTGATTATTATTGGGTGAAATTGGTGAGAGATAGCTGTGTAAGGAGTTCCCACTCCTGATACGTATTTCAACCTATTTTCGGAAAAAGTTAATTTTTGTTTATTTCCTTTTGAATTATTTAATTTGTAAATTCTCCATAAAACTGACTAAAATGGATCTTCATATGCTCAGTTGGCAGGTATTATCAACATGCATGGTAACATACGGACATGAGCTATAATTGAAAAGTTTGTAATATTCAGTGCTCTAGTTTAATTGGAGGAAGCATCTATGAGAAGTGATGGAGTAAGAAAAAAAATCATCTGAGATCCGAGTTATTAAGTCTGAAAGGGTGTTTTAACACCTAGTACCCTAAAGCCAACTGATTTGGGAGTTATTGACCCAAAGCTCGCTACATGGATCAAGGATGTTGCAAAAATATATATAGCTGAAGTCTGAGTAATTAAGTCTGTAGGGGTGTCTTAACACCTGGTGCCCTAAAGCCAACTGGTTTGGGAGCCACCGACCCAACACTCGCTACATAGATGGAAGATATTGTATATAAATAAAAAAAATCAAAAATCAAAGGAAAGAAAAATCAGAAAAATTATTCCATTAAAATCAGAAAAATTATTCCATTACTACAAAAGGTATGAATTCTGATAAAACTTTAGGACACAAATATTACTCCCTTATCAACTGTATTTGTGACTGTTGTGGGCAAAAATGAGTTGATTAATATTTTGTTGGCTGTGTATATAGAGAATGGTAAATATAATCGGAGAGTTTACTTATTCGGTAATTTAGAAAGAAAGAAAACAACTAGTAACTTGGAGTAGAAGTTTCACCTGATTAGTCACTAACTTCTTTATTCTCTTTTCTCTTGTCTTTTTACTTTTGTGTGCATTCGTTTTACTATCTTTTTACTTTTGTAAAATATTTGTGGGTATCATTGCTGTAAACTCTCACGAGACTATAACTCGTCCACTAGGGACACCTAGGGGTTTAAGGGCTTGTTGCATATGCTAAATGGAACTGTGATCCCTACGAAAGTGGCTTAGCTTAATTTATTTTTATATTATTTTATGTTTTACTCGAGGACTAGCAAAATGTTAGGTTTGGGGGTGTGATGAGTGGTAAATGTATCACTATTTCCCACTCATTTGACCTAATATTATGTATAGTTTCTTGAGTTTTATGAATATTTTGATGTGTTTTGTGTTATTTTGTAGATAAATAAAGTTTCAGGACATTCTGGAGGTGATTTGGGGCCAAAACATTGAAAAATGACACAAAAGGGCAAAATGGTAATTTGGCACGTCGCAACGTGCATCCTGCGTCGCAACGTCTAACGGGCGCCGCCTCATGCTAACATGCGCCAGGGACACGGGTCAGAATCTAAGAAGTTTGACTTTGCTAACATGCGTCAAATTACTAACGTGCGCCGTGCCACGTGTGAACATCACATCCGATTATGCTAACGTGCACTGTGCCATGTGTCATCATCATATGGTGCCGACAATTTGCCTTCGCCACGTGTCATCCACATCTTTGCCACGTCATCAGAAGACCGAGTCCAAATGCAGGAGTCAGCTTGCCATTGGCATCCACGTCATCATCAGCCAATCACAGTGCGCCACGTGTCGCAATCCTACGGTGCCGACAATCACTATCGCCATGTGTCGCCACATCATCACCACATCACTGCCACGTCAGCTCAATTATTGAATTAATCATCCAAAATGCCACGTCATCGGATAAGAATCTCGGCGGACTAATCAGAATGTGACACTTGTCGCGTCACGACGCGTGATCCTTACGCCTATAAATTCAGCTCGAGATTTCAGTTTCAAATGTACTTTCCTCTCTGTAATTCTCTGAATAAATAGGATTTTTACTATTCAGCAATGAGGAGGTAACTTCTCTCTGCTAGGGTGAAAGAAAAACTTTTATTACTGCTATTTAGATTAATCTCCATTAATTATAATATATTCACTACTTAAAATTTGACTTAACAAGGATACCGCTATATTGGTCGGTTGGTAATCAATTATAAACTGGTTTTAATTCGACTAAGCAAGGATACCGCCTGGTTGGTCGGCTGGTAATTTACCGCCTATATGGCTGGTTTATAAATAAATATTTATACTGTTTTTATGGCAGGTCGGACTTAATTTGACTTAATCAAGTTACCACCTATATGGCTGGTTGGTAATATTATCACAAGTTAATATATTATATTAAGGGAGATATCTAAAATAGTAGTGGTTAAAAGTAGATCCTTTAACCCATAGCATTTTATTTTATTGTAATTTTACTTTTCAGTATTTACTTTACCGCATTTACTTTTCAACATTTTACTTTATGTCTTTTATTTTTAAGTTTTTACTAGCCCTAGTTATGTGTCGTAACTAAGTTAGTTATCTGGGGTTGTGATGAATTTTAATATCATCGGTTTATAAGGGGTTATTTTATAGTTTGGGTAATTTAAAGATTTACTTATTAAGTCTTAAGCTTAATGCGTCTTGTTAACTGGCCACTAATAAGATTGATATGGTAAATCTAAAATAAACTTGACAAAGGAATTTTAGGTTTCAGCATTAGACTTAATAGCCTATGATCTTCTTTGAGGATAGATAACCCTTTATTAGATTTCCTTACAGGATAGACATATACCCGTCGGGCGGGGGTAGCCACAATTAGAACTTAATCTTAATGAATCAAGGTACTTTGGTTGACATAGACATATGGTTCAATTGGGTTATACTGGGTATTTGTATCTGACCATCGACAGAGGCTTTTACATAATTTCGTGTTCCAGGTTAGTAAACCGATATATTACACAAACATGAAATAAACACTTCATCTTTTAAAAGATATTGGAAAGATTCACAACCCTGGATAGTTTCTTAATATTGAATTTTATTTAATTTAATTTTGAGTAATTTTATTTACTTGTTTTTAAGTTTAAAATCATCACCATTTCAAATCAATCAATCAACCTGTTAGATACTAGTAATCATTTGACCTAATAAAATTAATAGATTAGGTATTAAGTCCTCGTGAGATCGATATTTTTATACTACTTGAACGATACGTGCGCTTACGTTATACGTGTGTGATTACGCCGGTCAATATGATAATTTATTATTATCAACGACGGGTAATGGTTCATCAACCCTTTCCTTACCCTCTGAATCTGTTTTATTCTCAACTTTGCGAGGTTCAAGAATAGATCTTTGGATGTCCTTACCACTACGAAGAGTAATAACAGATATGACTTGGTCTAAGTGTTGATTTCCAGAACTACCGTCGTGAGAATTTAAATGACTTTTGGGATTTGACTGTGGTTGTGCATGAAACTTTCCTTTCTCATTAATGGTTAATGCAGAGATGTAATTTTAGCAAAACTTTCTCTTAAATCATTCATTGTTTGTGCATTTTAGTTATTAACGGCTTCATGTTTTTCCATGAATGCATTCAAGGTATCCTCAATAGTTTTCCTAGGTGGTGGGACATATGGTGCATAATTCTGGGAATTTCAGAAATTCTGGTGAACCTTGGGAGGTTGTTGTGAGGATTGTGCTTGGTTATTATTCCTCCAATTGAAGTTTGGATGGTTTCTCCAACTAGAATTATAGATTTGTGAGTATGGGTTTGGATTTGATCTATTGAATGTGTTTATGGAACTGACTTGGTCATGGAGACATTCTTGCAGGGCTGTCAAAGATGGGTAAACTTGTGTGACATGTTCATTAGAATTACAGATTTGACAAATGACTTCCTGAACTGACTTAATATAAGTCACTCTTTCCTGCTTCTAAAGCCTCAATTTTTTTAGATAGAGATGCATACTTGGCAGCAAGGTCATGGTCTTCCCTAAGGTTAAACATACCTCTACCAGATGGCTGTGGTTTTACAGACGACTCATAGGTGCCAAGTGGTGTCCCATTGTTGTGCATTCTCTGCTGTGTGTTCTAGGTAATCTAGTGCATCTTCGGGATCTTTGTCCCTAACCTCACTATTACACATCATCTCCACTACTTGTTTACCTTGGGGTGTTAACCCATAGAGAAATAGGAAACCGACCTTATGTTTCAAACCCATGATGTTGACAAATATTTACCATATTTTTAAACCTCTCCCAACATTGGTAAAGTGTTTCCCCAACTCTTGTGTGAAGGCTGTGATTCTCCTCTTAAAGGAATTGTTCTATGAGGGGAAAGAACTTTTTAAGAAACTGTTCTTGTAAACCATTCCATGTTCTAATAGATCCCGACCTAAGGTTTTGCAGCCAAATTTTAGCTTTATCCTTTAAAGAAAAGGGAAAAAACTTTAAACGAATTATATTCATGCTACAATTTTGGTATGTGTAAGTGTTACATTCCTCTTCAAACTCCTTTAAGTGCTGATAAGGATTCACTGATTCTTGACCGTAGAATGTGGGTAAAAGATGGATGATATCTGATTTAAAATTTAAAAATGTTGCATTTGGAGGAAAAATAATACAAGATGTTGATCATGTCCTAGTGGGATTCATGAATTGTCTGAGTGTCCTTTGATGATAAGGATCTCTGTGATGAGACTCGTTTTCTTTCTTATTAATTGGGTTTTCAACTCGGGCATGTAGATTTTCAACTGGATTTTCAATTTGGTTCTCGGCCATTTTGACAAATGATGAAGTTGATGGAGATTCTCTGTTTAGTCTTCCACTGGATGATCGAGACCAATGTCTCATGCAACCTAAATAAAATAAAAACAAATACAATATTACAAAAAGGAAGTTAATTCCAAGATAAATAAAAAAAATAAACTAACAAAAATAAAATAAAGAAAAAGAAAAATTATTCTATCTACTAAATAATAATTCCCGGCAACGGCGCCAAAAACTTGACACGATATAAAAGTTGGTCTTTTACTCCCAAGTATAAGAGTGTCGAAGTAATAAAATAAACCGGTCAGTCCGGGTTGATCCACATGGAATAGATTTAGTAAAACAGAATGATAAGTAGAGTGAAAAGAAAAAGGTTTGATTTGTTGAAGTTGTTGGAAACTTTTAAGTGAAAATACAGTAAAAAATGAAATGCTGGAGTTAGGGGATCCACTTTTAATATTTCAAATCTAGAAATCTCGTTTAATTATAATATATAAATTATCCTTGTTACCCAATTACTTTATCTCAGGAATTAATTATGCCAATATATAGAACCGACCATAAAGGCGGTGGTCATTTTGTTGATAACTAGTCCTGCCAAGGTACTAAGTATGCAAAAAACATAAAACCAGCCATATAGGCGGTGATACCATTTTTCTATAACAAGTCTGCCAAGGTACTCAATTATGCCAAAATCTTATAAACCATCCATATATGTGGTAGTAAGAAAAACCAACCATATATGCGGTAGCAAGGTAAAACCAGCCATATAGGTGGTAACAAGATAAAACCATCCATATAGGTGGTAGCTAATTTTATCAATAATTAATCTAGATCTAAATCAAGTTTTAATCATTAGATTACAATTTATTTATTATAATGTAGGCGAGATTGATCTAAGTTTTCATTATATGAAACATGAAGTCATATATATATATATATATATATATATATATATATATATATATATATATATATATATATATATACTTTTATCACAATTATCCATCTTTGAAATATCATTAAATCAGTAACTCAAGCAAATTGTCTTCTATTCGGATACAACTATCTTCAATACCAAAACAAATTTACTTTAACTCTTGACAAACTTTCTTCAATACCAAATACCTTATGATAACTTAAATTTCATATCTCTTTCACAATATACGTAGATACAATACAAACTTAGCACACATTTTATAGCATCTTATGGTCACACCGGTTTACATGTCATTCTTTCATTCCATGCACACATACACCATCCATACATATAACATGATCTATCACACATACATATATACTCAACCAAACACAACAGTCAAGGCATCTAGGAACACACAATCAAGACATCACATACATATAAGCTGGCTCACACATAAATTGTTCTTACTAGACTCATTACCTATTTTAGAATAGGTATGAGATGAATGTCGTCCGAATGGATTTCCTAACCAGCTCGGCAACTACACCACGAATTCATTAACTAATTAAACATACACACATGCATACATATCATGTTGGATAATTATGACCCATAGCATCACTATTTGTAAAAGACATAGTGTGCTTTGTACAAATTAACTATGTGACAAAGGAAATTGCTCTTTTATCATTTTGTAATTGGATTACTTGGATATACAAATGATAAAAGTCCATATGATTAGTACCAGATAAATAAGATATGAGACAGTATTAATCCATGAATGGTTTAATCATTAAATATCCCTAGTCGTAGTATTATCGAGACTGAACATCGATAATGTGGAATTGACTAGTAATACACTTATGCGTGTTATGGAAGCTTAACGACATAGTTATAATATATTTAAGAATTGGATACTTATGAAAGTGTGATAGGAGGTTCTGTTAGCCATTGGACCGGGAACAGCTTCGCTCTGGATAGACCCCTCGGAATCCCATTGGTAGTATGAATATGTGTCTATGGCAATCCTCATCAGGGTAGGTGTATGTGGTCTTAACCTGAGACTTGCATCGCTAATACTTGCGAGAATCAGTACGCTTTGGTTTTGGTCGTCCGGGGCTTTAACATGTTTTATGTACGCCTCTTCTGGGTTACTGAGAATCGTAGTGTATTGGGTGTGATGTCAAGATGGAAATATCACTTCATTCATATGGAGAAGATGATCACGCAGGGATACAGAACTAGTACTCTAATATGTTGCAGCTATTGAGATAATATGACTAGGTCATGATTATCCGATTACAGAGACTAGTTGCTAGTGATCCGATATATGCTTCGTACATGGAAGACATAATTCCAGCCCCAGACCTAGCATGTGACATTCGATACTAGATCGTAATACGCAATACATAGTATACTATGCCTGATATTGATTATATATTATTCGTTGAATATTTCTGGAGAATTGGGTAGGCACAGTGCTTTGCAAGAAGCCAACCATGTCTTGTAAATCGGTGAGAACGTGGTACGTGATACGAACGTGTCGGATAGTCCGACAATCGGATTTATTACTGACATATACATGGATCTCTTGGGTCGCTTCCCAAAGATTCACCGATGAGATTTGAGTCGAACAGAATTATCTAGGATTAATTATGAAAGAGAGAAAATTAATCTAGGATTAATTATGGCAAGAATTTATCTGGGATAAAATTCATATAGAAGAGAGAATGCGATTAATTTGGAATTAATCGATTAAATAATATATTAGATATATTAATAGAAATCAGATTTCAATGCGGAATTAAAATTAGATTTTAATTCGAGCGAACGAATTAATTTGGAATTAATTCGCAAGCGACTTTCGTAATAATTTTGCTAGGCATTATTATTTAATTAAATTGGATTTAATTACGTCGCGACGGAAAATTCATTTAGTTCGGAATTAAACGAACCCAAGCCCGAGCGAAGTTGCTTGTTGAGTTAGCCGACTTAAATTTGGAATTTAAAAGTGGTGGGACCCACTTCACTTACATCAACTTGTTGGACATGTGATGGAAGTGGTTAGGCTTGAATTATGGATTTGATTTGTTGGCAAGTAAGGCTTGGCTTTACTTATAAAACACTCAAACCAAATCCAACACACAACCTTTGTATAAATTAAAGCAAGTCAACTTTGGAAGTAAGACAAGTTACTATTCTCAGCAAACTCTCTCTTCTTCCTTTGCTCATTGCCGTGAGGTTCTTCCTTCTCCATTGAAGTTTTGTTGCAAACTTTCATTAAGCTAGCACTTTAAAGGAGTCAAAGAAGGTGATAGGGAAACTTACCATTGGGTTGGATTCACTCATAGAAGGCTTGGAGCTTCCAACAAGCATACAAATTTTTGAAATCTACATCCGATCAATGTAAGTTTTTCCGTAACTCTCTTGATCATTCACACACAATATCATGACATAGAGACCTTGGGCATGTCTAGGACACTAACAATGGTATGAGAGCCTTTTCTAAGCATGATTTGAGTTTATGGTTTATATACTTGATTTGGGGATTTTATGCTTTGAGCTTTCAAATGCCTAAATTGGTTGTTTGGTTATGGTTATAGGATGATAACTTTGAGTTATGCATGATTGATTTTGTGTAAAATTAATTAGATTAATTTTCCCCAAATTTATTACCTTGGACGAATCTACCTTAATATATGCTCTTGGTGATTTTTTGAAAATTAGACAATTGGATGTGTTGTTGGCATGAAATGTATGTTAGATGTTGATTTTATTGGATTGAAATCAAATTGCTTGATAATTTCTTGTCAATGCTGTGAGCCTAAGCATGTTGGAATGAATTGTTTTGCTTTAATTTGTGTTGGACATGAATTGAAATGTAAAGTATGATTAGTTAAATTAATTAGTATTTTGGAAATATTTGATTAATTGATTAATTGTACTAATTACACTTTAATAAAATTAATATGATATTTGGAATATTATGTTAATAAATATTAGTCTTTAAATTGGATTGGGCTAAATTTGTTGTAATTGGGCTTAATGGGCTTGGTTGGGCCAAACATGATTTTGGACAATTGGATTGGATCCAAATTGGGCCCAAAACCATTTCCATAAAGTCCAAATATGACTTTTGAGCCTTTAATAATTTAATTAGGCCTAATGGGCCTAAATTGATTTTTGGAAAAATGGTGATTCCTTATTGGGCCTTGGCATCTTGGATTGGATCCATATTGGCCAAAGCCCATGCCTTAAGAATTAATTGAAAGCCCATTGGACTTTAATTAAAATGACATTGGATGCTATTTGGGCATTTGACACCCATTTAGATTAGATTTACAATCTAAGTCAAAGTTTGTTATATATCCATCCGCATATCATTATTAATTTTATTTGTGCCTTATTATGCTTTTAGAATACATGTTTAAGGGTGTATTATGAGACCTAATTAAAGATAATAAATTGTTTGCCAATTTACATGAAAAACCCTCACTTTAATATTAAGCGATTTCATTCCATTGAGTGGTTCTCTCTCAAGACCCAAGATTGGCATTGGTTTGTTGGCCAAAGTCAAGATCATTGTCCATCGCGGATGTTTTTGAACCACGAAAGCTTTGTTACATATCGCATGTCTTGGGCAGTTGTTATTTGTTGGCCAAAGTCAAGGTCACTTATGTACTTCGACGTGGATTACGAGGCTTTCCCACTTTCAATGGGTCACGCTTAACTGGAATCATTAAGCTTGTTGAGCCAAAGCTAAGGCTTAGTTGATTCAGAGGAAAAGGTTAGGAAATATATATTGGATATATATCTCGGACTTGGAGGTCCACCTACCGGATCTAGGAATTGGATGGGATCCAATTGATCTTAGAGATCTACCTAGTTAAGTTTCATACAGCTTGTTGGCCAAAGTCAAGGTTGTGTGTTATTTAAAGGATCCTAGCCCACTAGGAAACTGAGTTTCCCGAGTACCCCATAAAGGGTTAGAGGCTCACCGAAAAATAGTGGGAGGCCAGTATTAAATTTTTAATTTCATTAATACTTGCTTACACGCGCTCTTTTACTTTATTTATCGTCGTTATAAATATATATTAGTTGGACTAATATTGAATATTGAATATTGCTTTCTTTGAACAGTTAGACTGTACAAGACACTACTCCACTTGTAGTTGGTTATATAGTTAGACTATATTACATTTTAAGTGTACCCGATATCGTTGATTGAATAGTTGGACTATTGCAATCGAGATGGATGGAAAGTTAGCGATAAAGACATCTTCATGGCCAATAATGTCTTTAACGGCTCAAATTTTCCAGATTGGGAGATGAACCTTGGGATAGTCATAGGGGCTGAAGTTACTATATGTTATAGAGAAACCTCTCGGGCCTGAGCCCGGGGTTGAGAAAATAGTAAAGCATGAGCTTTGAAAGACTCATCATGATGATAACTTTAGTGCTCAATCCGTCATGCTTGCCGCAATGACTCCTCAGTTTCGTCGTCAGAACAACGGATTGGATCCTTATAGTATGTTGTTGAAATTAAAGGATCTTCACAGATCTAATCTTAGATCTTATAAGCATGAATTGCGAAAGAAGCTCTTTCACTCGCGTATGTTAGAGGGTACATCTGTCGAGTACTATATATCACAGATGATTGCTGACATCGAACATCTAGGTCAGCTGGGCATAACTTTCGAGGCCAAGACTTCCATAGATTTGATCTTACAGTCTCTGCCCGAGTGCTGGGGCGGGTTCGTCATGAACTACAACATGATGAACCAAGAGAATACTCTTGGAGAGTTGATGGCTATGCTTAAGGAGGCAGAGCCAGAGCTTCTAAGGGGCAAGAAGCGCGAGACGCACCTTACTTCGACATCCCAGATGGCCAAGGCTTGGTCGAAGGCTTCTGGGGGTGTAAAGAAAAGGAAGAAGAAGGGTAAGGCTAAATCATCACAGTTTTCTGGGAAGACTAAGGACATATCTCAAGACGTCTACCTACATTATGGAAAACAGGGTCACTGGAGGCGTGACTGCCGTGAGTACAAGGCAGAGTTGAAGGAAGTGAAGACGGGCAAGGCTCCGGCTTCAGGTATGTTTGTTATAAACATGTCCACTACTGGTTTTAAAAAATTGGATTTTTGATTTTGGATGTGGTACTCACATATGTACTGGTGTGCATGATCTGCTGACTAGTAGGATACTGGCTTCAGATGAGATCGACCTATGAGTCGAAAACGGGACGAGAGTCGCTGATTTGGCCGTTGGGACCTATGTTTTGTATCTGCCCCTTGGGGTATGTAATTATATTATGTGACTGTTTGTACCTAGTTTGACTAGGAACATCATCTCTGTAATTTGTTTAACCCGTTGCGGGTGTACCTTTGTTTTTTGGAACACTAGGTGTTTAGTATATAAAGATAACATTTTGATATGTACAGCAGATGTTAATGATGGTCTTTATATTTTGAATTTAAATGAATCTCAAACATATAACATGACAAATAAAAGGCTCAAACTAAGTAACACGGATGAAACTTATATGTTGCATTGTCATATGAGACGCATTAACAAGACTCGTATATCCACTCTTTGGAAGAATTGATACTTGGACGGATTTGATTCCAATTCAAATGACGTCTGCGAATCTTGTTTATTAGGCAAAATACCTAAAACGCCTTTTAGCGGTAAGGGTGTTCGTGCCACTGAACTGTTAGCCCTCGTTCATAGTAATGTATGTAGGCCCATGTCTAGCCAGGCTAGAGGTGGATATGAATACTTCGTAACCTTTACAGATGATGCATCGTGTTATGGTTATGTGTATCTTATGAGACACAAGTCGTAAACTTTTGAGAATTTCAAGGAGTTTCGACAAGAAGTAGAAAAACAGACCGGCAAAAATTTTAAAATATTACGGTCGGACCGTGGTGGAGAATACTTGAGCAATGAGTTTCTCGATTACTTGAAAGAATATGGTATTCTTTCACAGTGGACTCCTCCCGGAACACCTCAACTGAATGGTGTGTCCGAACGGAGAAACTGAACTTTGTTGACATGGTAAGGTCAATGATGAGTCGCACTGAGCTACCAATTTCCTTCTGGGGACATGCATTAAACAATGCAATACTTATTTTGAATAAGGTTCCGTCAAAGTCTGTTGGACAGACTCCATATAAAATATGTACAGGAAATAAATCGGGTTTCTCATTCCTGAAAAGATTTGGGGATGCTTGACATACGTTAACGCTTGAATGGTACCAAACTAGAACACAAATCGCATAAGTGCCTATTTGTAGGTTATCATAGGGAAACCAAAGGATATTACTTCTACAACCCACAAGAGAACAAGGTATTTGTTGTTCTCCATGCAATTTTCCTCGAAAAGGAATTCCTAAATACAGTGGTAAGTGAGAGGAAAGTAAAACTTGATGAAAATCAGAGTGATACTGTTCTTGGCACCGATCACCTCACGGAACATGAACAGTTCATCAGGGATGAGACTGTACCACAATCTTCTAATACACAAGAACCGTGTAGGTCAAAGAGAATCAGAAAACAACCTAAGAGGTATGGGTTCCTGATCTCACCTCATGTAGATATTAATCTCATTGAGGATAATGAACCGGCTACGTATGAGGAAGCGATACAAGATATCGATTCCGCTTTATGGCAACAAGCCATGAAGTCCGAAATGGATTCCATGTACACCAACCAAGTTTGGACACTGGTTGATGCACCAGAAGGCGTAAAGCCTATTGGATGCAAATGGGTCTTCAAGAAGAAGACCGACATGGATGGCAATGTACAAACGTACAAAGCTAGGCTTGTAGCGAAGGGGTATCGTCAACGACATGGTGTCGATTACGACGAAACCTTTTACCCGTTTCCATGATTAAAATCCATTCGGATAATGCTTGTTATTGGTGCATATTTCGATTATGAAATATGGTAGATGGACGTCAAAATTGGTTTCCTTAACTGAAACCTTTTGGAGGATGTTTATATACAACAGCCTGACGGTTTTGTCGTGCCAAATCATGCAAACAAGGTTTGCAAATTAAATCGATCCATTTATGGATTGAAGCAAGCATTGCGTTCTTGGAATCAACGTTTTGATGAGATCATAATGGTATATGTTTTCATTCAAAACGATGATGATTCTTGTGTATATAAGAAAGGTTAGTGGGAGCGCACTGACAATGATTGCCATATACGTTGATGATGTATTGCTTATTAGCAATGACATTCCCATATTAAAATCGGTGAAAGCTTGGCTTTCATTAAAATTCTCCATGAAATTCTTGGGAGAGGCAACCTTTATTCTAGGAATAAGGATCTACTGGGATAGATCTAAAAGTTGTTGGCACTCTCCAAGAAGTTGTACATTGACAGTGTCTAAGAGATTCAACATGGATCAGTCCTAGAAGGGACTGCTTCTAGTATAACATATCGTCTCTCTATCTAAGGACATGTGTCCTGAAACTCAAGATGAGAGAGATTTAATGAATCGGATCCCGTTCGCTTAAGCAGTCGGATCGATCATGTATACGCCCTATTGTCTCATATGCTTTGAGCATATGTAGTCACAATCAGGCCGATCCAGGTGATGATCACTGGATTGATGTTAAGAACATCCTTAAGTATCTTAGAACTAAGGATGCTTTCTTAATTTATGGAGATTGGGAACTTGAGTTGACTGGGATCACCGATGTAAGTTTCCAAATCGATAAAGACGACTGTAAGTCACAATCAGGGTACATATTTTTTTTGAACAACGGAACAGTGAGCTGGAAATCTTCCAAGCAAGATATTGTTGCCGCTTCAACAATAAAAACGGAATACATTGCTGCGTCTGAGGCAGCAAAAGAAGCATTTTGGATCTATAAAATTCCTAATTGGATTAGGAGTAGTTCTGTTAGCAGCTGAGCTAGGCTACAGCACAGGCTAAGGAATTATGGTCTCATCAATGATCCAAGTATGTCCTTCAATGATTTCATCTGATTCATTAGATCATACATCGTGGCGATGTCAAGATCGAAAAGATCGTTTCAGATGATAACCCTGTATATCCGTTGGCGAAAGCAATATCTCAGCATAAGCATGAGCGACACGTATATAGTTCAGGTGTTGGACACTTGAGTGTTTGGCTATAGGCCAAGTGGGAGATTGTTGGACAATTATGACCCATAGCATCACTATTTGTAAAAGACAAGGTGTTCTTTGTACAAATTAACTATGTGATAAAAGAAATAGCTCTTTTATCATTTTGTAATTGGATTACTTGGATATATAAATGATAAAAGTCCATATGATAAATATCGGATTAATAAGATATGAGACAGTATTAATCCACGAACGGTTTAATCATTAAATATCTCTAGTCGTAGTATTATCGAGTTTGGACATCGATAATGCGGAAGAGACTAGTATTACACTTATGCGCGTTATGGAAGCTTAACGGCATAGTTATCATATATTTAAGTATTTGATACTTATGCAAGTGTGATAGGAGTATCTGTTAGCTGTTGGACCGGGAACAGCTTTGCTCTAGATAGACCCCTCGGAATCCCATTCGTAGTATGACTATGTGTCTATGGGAATCCGCATCAGGGTAGGTGTATGTGGTCTTAACCTGAGACTTGCATCGCTAATACTTCTATGCTTTGGTTTTGGTCGTCCGGGGTTTTAAAAGATTCTGTGTATGCCTTTTCTGGGTTTACTGAGAATCGTAGTGTATTGGGTGTGATGTCAAGATGAAAGCATCACTTTAGTCATATGGAGAAAATGATCACGCATGGATACAGAACTAGTACTCTAATTTGCTGCAGCTATCGGGATAATATGACTATGTCATGATTATCCGATTACAGAGACTAGTTGCTAGTGATCCGATATATGCTTCGTACGGGGCAGACATAATTCCAGCCCCAGGCCTAGCATGTGACATCCGATACTAGATCGTAATACGCAATACATAATATACTATTCGTGATATAGATTATATTCTTCGTTGATTATTTCTGGAGAATTGGATAGGCACGGTGCTTTGCTAGAAGCCAACCATATCTTGTAAATCAGTGAGAACGTGGTACGTGGTACGCACGTATCAGATAGTCAGACAACTGAATTTACTGTCAACATATCCAGGGATCTCTTGGTGTCTTCCCAAAGATTCACTGATGACATTTGACTTTAACAGAATTAATCTAGGATTAATTGTGAGAGAGAGAAAATTAATCTATGATTAATTGCGGTAATAATTTATCTGGGATAAAATTCATATAGAAGAGAGAATGCGGTTAATTTGGAATTAATCGATTAAATAAAATATTAGATATATTAATTGAAATCAGATTTAAATGCGAAATTAAAATTAGATTTTAATTCGGGCGAACGAATTAATTTGGAATTAATTCGCAAGCGACTTTCGTAATAATTTTGCTAGGCATTATTATTTAATTAAATTGGATTTAATTATGTCGCGATGGAAAATTCGTTTAGTTCAGAATTAAACGAACTCGGGCCCGAGCAAAATTATTACTTCGAATTTCGATACCATATACATGACAAACATTGCTTAATCATTCATAATCGTTATACATATATGTATATATATATATATATATATATATATCAAACATATGAATATACTTATTACTTCGAATTTCGATACCATGACCTTTACAATCCTCACATTCTTTACTTATCAATCAATATTCACCATTCATATACGTATCCAATCAATCACGAATTTCCATCACTCGGAAAAGACTTAGCCTATACCAACTCAACCTCTATACCGCTAAATCGTATATATAAATCAATAACAAACTTATCCCAATGACTCACATCTACACGTACTATTACAAATTCTGAAGTTATAACTTATTTCCTTTACTGATCTTTTATACCCAAATCATAGATATCCAATCATCTCATACATATACAAATACGTGGTCATATTCTTATACACATGCTTATACATACCCATACATTTACATACACGAATACATATTAGTACCGATTCATACACTTCTATACATCCATACATATACATAAACATTAAGCTCATTTCATGTCTCACTTCATATCATATAAATAATAAGGATCCATACCTGTGGTAGTCGATTATCCTAACCATACGTGATCTCGAACTTCGTTCTCAAGAATATACCTTAACTATCGTCTTTTAACCTACCATGTCAATCATATATATATATATAATCAAACACGAAATCACCAATTTAAGTTCTCATCATATGTGTTACTTACCTGGCTTCGCGAGTACTCCAGGACCTAGTCACATTTGTCAAAATAAGTGGTGAAATACCGTCAGGAACACGACTTACGGAGTTCTCGACTAAACTATGATAAATCTCGGACCTTTCCAGAACAATCAAATCAAGTCTGTTTTCAAATTTTTCAGTTCCATTACTCTTAAAATATCATTACAAATGCGTTTTGAAAAAATCTTCCGAAAAACTTTCCGCAAATGCTACGGAAGGGTCCCGAACCCTCCGAACCTACCCGAATTTATCGAAACATGTTCGTAATATCATATATAACTCATAACTATCATTAAGATCAAAACATATCATTATACCCAAAAACTCATTTTTACCGAAAACTTAAATATTCTATCGGATTGAGCAAACTCATTTCGTTTTCACTCGAATTCTATCAAATGTTCATATTCTTGTTGGGGTTTTGGCGCGGGCGCAGCGGAAGCTCACGGTTCGGGTGAAATCGTAATTTTAAAACTTTTAAGTTGCCGAATAAATTATTCAATATCCAATATGAATAATTTATTCATATTTCACCTAAACATATTTATTTGATATCAAATAACGTCACAAATAACTAAGAAACATCGTGAAACTTTTACCAAATTTTTTTTCCGCAAAATGGCATAAAACGCGTTTTTGACCGAACCGACTACCCAATGCACACGAGGGCTACCCAGGTCAGCCCCAACAGTGCTAGGGTGGTTCAGGGCTGCCCGAACAATGATCAATTCACTGTTTGGGCAGTCGTCACCCGGTTGGCTCAAAAGTCACCCGGTAATGCCGTTTTTCGCCGTTTTTCACCGTTTTCAACTCCGAAACAGTTTCTGAAAATTATTCCAACACCCAAAGCACATCCAATACATTCATATGAAATTATTTTCATCACAATAAACCCAGTTTTTCCAGATCTGATTTTGTAACAAAAATAATCAATTTTTCATGCTTTAATCCAATTGTTTTTAACATTAATCAAATTAATCACAACACCAATCCAAGCCACCACAAATGAAGCACCCAAGAATAATTCTAGGCATTAAAAGAGTGGTCATAACACTCTATAATAGCAACATATCATCAAATGATCAAATTGAACCAATATTATAATAATATCATTCAAATAAACTTCACACATGCAACAAGCCTCCAAATCCATCCTCCAAATCCAAAAGCCCCAAATTATAAGAAGTAAGTAAACCCTAGAACCATTCTAGTAATTCAAGAACAAGAAACTAATTTCCTAAACTTAAGAATATTAAAGATTACCTATTAATCTTCAACTTTCTTTAAGATTTTTCCTTGAATTCTTCACTTTCTTCTTTGTTGAATCATCAAGCATGATTTGGGAGCTATTTGGAGGAGTATTTTCGGCCAAGCTTCCATTGAAGAAGAAAAGAAAAATTTTACTTTAAAAATTCCAATGACCGACTCAACAAGGGTATTTTGGTCATTTTTACCAATTTAATTCAATTAAATATAATAAGTTTTAATTTGATAAATCAAATTTACACATTTAAAGCTTAATAAAATCATGTCATTTGTAACCAATAATAATCAAACATTTTTCATAACAATTATCTAAATAATTAATTAATATAATTATTATTATATATGTATTTTTGTTTACATTAAATAACAAATACATATATTAATGGCATGTGTCAAAATCTCATTTGACAATTAATTAATGTGTATCTAATCGAATTATGTATCAAATACAAATACACAATAATTATGATTGACCAAAAATGCCCATATGCATGTGTTTTCGTTTAACCGTTTAAACGATTCAAATTAACTCATTTAATCCGGTGAAGTATTATGAATAATCTGTATTATTCATAACGCGTTACCCAAGTGCTCAACAAGTACACTTCATATTGTGGGACTCTCTAAGTTTAGGTTTATCCGTCACGAAATCCAATTTCATCTCCATAATTCATCCACTCATGAATTATGACGACCACAGATAATCTCACTAAACTATGCAAGTCGACGTCATTGCATACGTATAATCCCTCCGTCACAGGCTATCCATATTATACCTGGGATATAGATAAGAACGTCAAATTCTTATGATATAATATAGTCGACTTTCAAATTTACGATCTCTAAATAACACTCAAAACTTGCTTCCGAAGTTATACCACGACCATGGATTTACTAGATCGCAAACACGTGTAGGAAACTTATGCCCTATACACATGACTGACAGATTCTATCTTGATACGCACTGAATATCATGAGCATCAGTTCACACCCAACAAACATGTAGAGGTCTGATCTAAATAGATCGGTGATGTGACTGCCATCAAAGTGTGGAGGATAGCTCATATAT
Source organism: Zanthoxylum bungeanum (assembly GCA_019454045.1). Classification (NCBI taxonomy): domain Eukaryota; kingdom Viridiplantae; phylum Streptophyta; class Magnoliopsida; order Sapindales; family Rutaceae; genus Zanthoxylum; species Zanthoxylum bungeanum. The sequence goes on from SKCR01017740.1 coordinate 93,000, forward strand.
CCACCGTGGTATCTCAAGTCGAAGGACCATTATGCGCGCTCAACTCGAGAAGATTCATATTGCTGTTGGTGTACCATATATTAGGAAATATTCAGTGAGTCGTTAAGTGTTTATCAAATAAACACCTACATGTCTATACGAGTCTCCCGAGACTCATGGTTCATTGAGATAAACCATCGGATCGAGTCACGATATACGACATGTACTAGTCTCAGCAGATTTTACTAACTGACCCGTGTTAGTAAATCTTGACCATGAACTTTATTTAAGGATATACAACTAATAATTACGCTTCCCAATGTCAATTACAAACTACGTTGTAACTGCGCACTACATTATAAATCATAGGGTCTTTCTCTAATATACACATATCACTAAATCAGATTTAGTTTCAATCTAATCATAATTAGATATCTAATCGTAATTAAATCTAATATGTATATAAAAGACAAAAAGTACTACCATTAAATAAGTAATATTATGGAAAAAAGGAATTGTTCGTATTCATGAATCGGACATAAATACGATCCGGATTGGCACTCCGAGCACCAACCCTAACAATTCATTATACTCGTACCCAAGCAATTAAATTTATATCAATATGCTACTCTACGAAGCTACTGGAAACATCCGAATATATTAGCGGGAAACTTGAAATTTATGAATTTTAGCTGGGAGGTCTTACTGAGATTTCGAGGGCATATACATACTCCAAATGATCCCACGAACACGCTGGAATTGACGAAATTCCAATCAAAACTATAAATTTCTCACCATGGGTCACTATTCATCGAAATCTATTTTCTTACCAAGGTAGTTTACTTGCTTACCTGTTAAAGTATGGAAGTGAATAATTTCACTGGCTGACTTTTGTTCTTTTTTCAATCGAAATCAATAGAATTGAATTGGATTGGCTAGCTTTGAGAGCTAGCATACAAAGAAGGAACTAGATTGCTGCAAACTCACCTTAACACTAGCAGGAAAATAATAATCAAAGTGAAGTCTTATGTCATATAGCCGTATATTCTGCTCCATTATACATATGAAAGCACTAACTCAAGAAAATGGTGATAAAACTCTAAAATGGTATTTTCTTTTGATCCTTTTAAATTTCGATTTTGGTTAGAGGGCAATATGAATGTTCTATCATATTCCATCAACACACTAAAGGGGTTATACGATATATCCGATGTGGAAGTAGGCCAACATTTCTATTGGCAAATAGGCGGGTCCATGCCCGAAGTCGTTACCTTAACCGCAAGGAGGGGGTGCCGAAGGCAGGGCTAGTGACTGGAGTGGAGTCGTAACAAGGTAGTCGTACTAGAAGGTGCGGCTGGATCACCTCCTTTTCAAGGAGAGCTAATGCTTGTTGGGTATCGATTCTAGAATCTATAAATAGAAAAGAGTTTTCAAAAATTCAAACAATTCGAATTCAACATTGTGGTTGGCTCTAATATGGTTTCAGCGAAAAAGGGTCATAATCAACAAATCGCAAATAGGGGATCAAAATGGATCGCGGCTCTACACGAATTTAACTGTTTGAATTGTGGTGAGGGTTCGTTCATATTGTACGACTCATGTGATCTTATCCATTGTTAGAATTTTTTCTCGAACTCGAACAAATCATGAATTTTTCTAGCCTAATATTATCTTTTTTTCCTAAACTTCCAGTATGCCAAAGAAATTGACTACTTGAACGATAGAATTTGAGGAAGGCTAGTGATGATTGAGTTTAAGAGGGGTCTCAAAGAAATTTCCTCATGTCGGGGATGTTATGGTACTCGTTTAGCATCACGAGACCCTTTCATGGAACCAGAGACCTCCATCTCTCATTGCATTGAGATTGCTTGCACCTAAGCAAGCTGGAAGGTTACCTGTTAGGGATATCGCCGAAAATCTCCTACTCTTGAAGAGAAAGGCCAAGATAGTTCACGCTTTGCTGCAAAAGATAGTTGTTCACGCTTTACGAGAAACCCGCAACCACTTCGGTACTTTGCTTATAGATTTTTTAGGTTATGCAATAGAAGGCTCTGAATCCCCCATGCTTGCAGAAATGAATGTATCAGAAGGGGGCTGGGTTATATTTCCAGGCCGGACGGGAGGTGAAGGCCATAAGAGAGTCTTGTATGGATTTGCATTCTAAGGGTCATGGTAGACGGCTATGGCCGGAAGAGAGGGTGAATCCCCTGTTGGGGTTTTATTGGGAATTACAAGGTTAGCGCAGTGGAACGCGGAAAAAACGATTTCTCCGATTTCAAAATTTTTTTATTGGAACAATTAAATAAACTTATTTATTTAATTAATCAATACTTAAATTATGAAATATAACCTAAGAAATCATATTCTTTTAATTACAAAATTACCCCAAACTTTTACAAATTAATTATTTTAGTTTTAAATAGGTCAATTACATATTTAATTAATTCCAAAATAATTTTTACAAGTTTGCTACAAAACCAGAAATATTTTCCATATTTGCGCCACTGCCCAGATTTTTCTGGAATTTACAAAACAGCCCGGAATTTTAATTAATTGCAATTTGGCCCAATTTGTTCAAAACATGTCAAGGTCAAATCCAATTAATCCCAAATTTTACATGCATCAAATATACATCAAATTAAAAATTATATATGAAAAGCCCCAAAATTTGAGTGGGATAAGAACCATAATTTCACAAATCACTCAAATTGGGCAATTTACACTAAATTAATAAAATTCAATACTTTAATCTTCAAATTACTACACCAATTAATCCTCACCATTATGAAATTAATCAAGAACAATTCTAGGCTAATTATGAATGACTAATTAACTCTAGAATAGCAACTTTAATTTTCTAATTAATTTATTAAGCTTAATTACATTAATAAGCAAATAAATTAATTCTGCATGCTTAAACACATCCAACAAGCATCCAACAAATTTAATTACAAACTAAAAGAGTAGAGACATGATCTTAACATCACAATCGAAGATAAGAAATATTGAAACAATTTTCATGAAGAAGAAGAAAGAAAATTAACTTACAAAATCCAATTTTGCCTTTGATTTCCTTTTTTCTTTCTTTTTGCTCTCAATTCTCTCTTTGTAATTTTTGTTGAAGTTGTCTAAGTTGGTAAAATGAATCAAAACAATTTTGATATACACAAACCCTCATGGCCGAAATTTTCAAATAAAAAATTAAATATCTAATACAAAAATTTGTTTGATTTTAATTGGTCCAAATTTTGCTAAATTAAAGTAACACTTTAACTTTAATAAAGTTATCAAAAATGTGTTCCAATTAAAACTTGCCATTTCCAAATTAATCATGACTTAAAGATATTTGTTTTATAAATTATTTTAATTATTTAACAATTAAATAAATATAAATATCTTAAATATATGTATTATATTTACATTAAATATCTCAAACACATATATTCATGATATAATTATAAATATCACAAATTGATATTTATTTAATGTGTATTTAATAATATCAAATATTAAATACAAATACACATTAATTCGGAAATGACCGCTAGGTCCCGATTGCATGTATTTACCGTTTAACCATTAAACGAGTTATAAATAATCAGTATTATTCATAACAGTTGCCCTAGTGCTCTACGAGTAAATTTCATTAGTGAGACTCTCTAGATTCAGGCATATCCATCACGAAATCAAATTACGTGTCTATAATTCACCCACCCAAAATTATGACGAACACAGATAAACTCACTGAATCATACATGTCGAGGTCACTCCATATGTATAATCATCCTCCGTCACAGGTATCCGGATAATCCAGAGATATAGATACATACGTCAAATCTCTATAGATATAATCACGTCGACGTTTCAATTAGCAATCCCTCGAAAAACACTTAGAACTAATTTCTAAAGTGTACCACTAGCCCATGGATTTAACAGATTACTAATACCATATTGAATACATATACTCTATACACATAGCTGACGGATCCTATCTTGATACACACAGGATATCCTGAGCATCAGTCCACACCCAACGAACAAGCGGAGGTCTGATCTAAATAGATCGGTGACGTGACTGCCATCTAAGTGTGGAGGATAACTCAGATATCCACAGTGGTATCTAAAGTCAAAGAATCACTATGCTCACTCAACCCGAGAAAATTCTTATTGACGTTGGTGTACCATCCATTAAGAATCTTCGGTGAGTCGTTCAGTGTTTATCCGCTATAAACACTTACACGTCTATACGAGTCTCCAAGACTCATGGTTCACTGAGAAACCATCAGAATCCAAGATTCCAATATAAGACATGTACAAGTCTCTACGGGTTTACTTTACTGACCAAGTAGTGTAAACCTTGACCGGGAACTGTCTAAGAATGACAACGTCATGATACAACTTAATATCAGTTGCGACGCTTTTGCAACAGTATCATAACTAATCATTCTAAGGTCAGTTACTTCTTTACCATATTAAAGAAAAAGTTATATAAAAGAAACTATTCATTTTCTTCATAATAAAACGTTACATTAGTATTTACATAGAAATATGTAATAAAATTGGCGTTCGGAGCACCAACCCTAACAAAATCTCCAACTTGCTCTAGTGCCAATATTGATTGTATCTAATACCCATCGACTCCACATGTTTATCAAATAACTTCGGAGGTATGGCTTTCGTTAGCGGGTCTGCTGCATTATCTTCACTTGGTAACTTGCACACGACAATGTCCCATCGCGACACAATCTCTCGAATGATATGGTACTTTCGTTCCACATGCTTCGATTTCTGATGTGCCATCAGTTCTTTTGCTTGGGCAATGGCTCCAGTATTATCAAAGTATAACGGAATCGGATTCTCGATACTTGGGACTACTCCCAATTCTGTGATAAAGTTCATAACCCATACAGCTTCCTTTGCAGCTTCTGAAGCTGCAATATATTCCGCCTCTATGGTGGAATCAGTTGTCGACCCCTATTTGGAACTCTTCCAACAAACTGCACCACCGTTAAGGGTAAACATAAATCTTGATGTAGACTTTCTATCATCAGGATCCGATTGGAAATCGGAATTCGTATACCCATTAACTTGCAGTTCGTTTCCTCTATAAATAATAAACTTATCCTTGGTACCTTTAAGATACTTGAGGATATGTTTAATGGCCATCCAATGGTCATTTCCTGGACTGGACTGATATCTGCTCGTCACACTGACTACGAAGCTGATATCAGGCCTAGTACATAACATAGCATACATGATGCTGCCCAAACACGAAGCATAAGGTTGATTAGACATTTTAATCTTCTCATCTTCTGTTTGCGGACACATCTTCTTCGAAAGATGTAAGCCATGTCTGAACAGAATGTTTGTTGTCTTATAGTTAACAAAATTATATCGTTCTAAGATCTTATCTATGTACGTTGATTGGGATAACCCAATAAGCTTCTTTTCTCTATCTCTATAGAGTTTTATGCCCAAGACATAAGAAGCTTCACCCAGGTCCTTCATGGAGAAATTATTACAGAGGTAAGATTTGACGCCTTGCATCATCCCAATATCATTCCCAATGATAAGGATGTCATCAACATAGAGAATTAAAAATACCACCATACTCCCACTGGCCTTCTGATACATACAAGATTCTTCCGAATTCTTGAGAAAACCAGACAATTTGATTATCTCGTCGAATCGAAGATTCCAACTTCGTGAAGCCTGTTTAAGTCCATAAATGGACTTCTTCAGCTTACATACCATGCCCGAGTTCTCGCTGGATGCAAAACTTTCTGGTGTTCCATATAGATTTCTTCATCAAGAAATCCATTTAGAAAAGCCATTTTGACATCCATTTGCCAAATCTCATAATCATGATATGCGGCAATTGATAATAAAATCTTGATGGACTTTAGCATGGCAACTGGAGAAAAAGTTTCATCGTAGTAACTCCAGGTCACTGCGAGTAACCTTTAGCTACCAGTCGGCCTTAAAGTTTCAACCTTTCCATCGGGCCCTCGCTTCCTCTTGTAAATCCATTTACAACCGATAGGAACAATTCTTTCGGGAAGCGGAACCAAGTTCCAAACTTGATTCTCATAAATTGAGTCCATTTCGGAATTCATCGCGTCTTGCCACTTCACAGAGTCGATGTCCAACATCGATTCTCTATAGGTAAAAGGGTCAGTCTCTTCTAAGAAGAGAACATTGAGACTCTTTTCTTGTATCAAATACAAGCGTTCAGGAGGTCTAGATACCCTTTGTGACCTACGGAGTGTGTGTGTTGAAGGTTCTCCATCTTCTTGAACTACAGGATCCTCAATTAGTTCGTTGGTTCCAGGATGTACTTCATCAAGTTCAACCTATCTATGATCACCACCTTCAGCCAAAAATTCTATTTCTAGAAATTTTACGAAGCGAGCTACAAACACATTTCGATGCTCGGTATCATAGAATAAATATCCTTTCGTATTTGAAGGATATCCAACAAACCTAAACTTCTGCCCTCGAGGCAAAAGCTTATCTTGCTTAGCAGGACACCCTCAAATCTTAATATAACTAAGATTTGATTTCCTACCGTTCCATATCTCATACGGAGTCGTAGCAACAGCCTTGGAAGGAATATTGTTCAAAAGATGTGCGACAATTAAAAGAGCATAACCCCATAAATAATAGGGTAAATCTGTATAACTCAACATCGATCGGACCATATCTAATAAAGTCCGATTTCTCCTCTCAGATACTCATTATGTTGCAGAGTACCAGGAGGAGTATATTGAGCGAGAATCCCATTCTCCTTTAAATAACTAGTGAACTCTCCACTCATATATTCACCGCCTCGATCAGATCGAAAACATTTAATATATTGACCAGTTTGTTTCTCAACTTCATTTCAGAATTCTTTGAACTTTTCAAAGGTTTCTGATTTATGTCTCATCAAATAGACATAAACCGTACCGTGACAAATCATCGGTAAAGGTGACGAAGTAAGAAAAGCCACTGTGAGCAGTTTGACTTAAGGGACCACATACATCAGAATGTACGAGTTCCAACAAGTCATTGGCTCGGTGTCCAACACCTAAAAATGAGACTTTAGTCATTTTACCCCGAATAAAAGATTCGTAAGTTGGATAAGGTTCAATGGTGAGATCATGTATCAAACCATTCTTAACCAATTGGGTTAGGCGTTTCACGCTATATGACCTAACCTCATGTGCCAGAGTTCAATATTATTTATATCAGATTGTTTACGTTTATTTATTCCAGTATTAAAGATATCTTGTGAGGTACGCAATATGTAATGACCATGCTCATTTGGACAACAAAGGATCTGAATATTACAACTATCATATAAATATAAAGAACGATTCTTAATATTTACATTATAACCTTCAGTATCTAATACAAAAAAGAACATAATATTCGCCACACATCCTGGCACAAAATAGCAGTCATGCAACAAAAGTCTCCCACTGGGTAAGGGAATCTCACATACGCCCACTGCAACTGCATCCAGAGAGTCGCCACTCCTGAACCGCAACTGTATCTCCCAATATTTCAGCCGTCTACTTCCCGTCAGCACCTGCAACATATTACAAATGTGAATAGGACAAGCAGAATCCAAAATCCAATTTGATGTAATAGCTTCACAAGCCAAAGAGATATCAATAATAGGAAAAATAAAAGTACCTGATGTCGATGCTCTTTCCTTCCTGAGTTGCGCAGATAGTCCGGGCAGTTACGTTTCCAGTGCCCGACTTATGGCTGCGTGGTGGCACTTATCTTCAGAAGCTCTCTTGGGCTTCGCCGTCTTACCTTGCGAAGGAATATTGAAACCCTTCTGCTTCTTTCCTTTAGACTTCTTCCCCTTCGACTTGGATTGGGAAGAAGCGGAAAGTGAAGTGGGTTTCGGAAGGCGAGTCGGAACTCCATTCCTTAAATCTTCCTCTGTTGTGAGAAGCATCCTATACAACTCACGGTAAGAACAGTGAATCCCATTCATGTTAAAGTAATGACGAACTGGCGATATGAAGCCGGGAGTGAACCGAGAATGACACTACGGCCAAGAGTCTTATTCAGAGGGAAATCTTGTCGCCTCAACTGCTCGATCAAATCGATCAAGTGAAGCACATGCGGGCTCACAGCCTGCCCCTCATCAAGTTTAGAATGGAACAATTCCATCAAAACTTTATGAACAATGACCTGTTCCTGGTTCATGAACGATTCACGAAGTTGTGTCATCATGTTATATGCATCGTGCATCTCCCAATAAGTCTTCTTAAGCTCAGAAGAAAGAGAACTCAAGATTAATGATTTAACCATTAAATCATCATCCTTCCATCGCTGGAAAGTCTCACGTTCTTCAGGTAATGCATCAGGTGATATAGCAAGCAGTAATGGACCTTCCAAAATATACCCCAGTTTCTCGGAATTGAGGACAATCCTCAAGTCCATATCCCAATCTGCAAAGTTTTCTGCGCCTTTCAGTTTGTTCGTATCAAGCATACGTGCAAAAGGATTGGGTGGAGGTGCCGCCATCGTAAATCTATCAAATAGACAGAGAAACAACGGTCAGTAAATAAACAGATAAAAGATTATAACAGTTTCATAATATATCATAAAGCATTAACTAGATCATGGATTTTTAATCTAAAAATGACCCTCCCACTATTTCATGCAATACTGTAATCCCCAAACAGAATACAAAACATGCGATAATCAAATCATAACATAATAGTGAAAGGTGGACCCCATGAATATATTTCAGCTCACAGCTTTGGCACGTTCTCGCCTACGTATATTCATTTAGGTAGACAACACATTGTCGATCACTCAATAGTGACTCATGGGTTTTCGGTCCTGGTCGTTTCTCGTTGTGACAGCTTTGGCACGTTCACAAGGAGGTGTACCAAGGTCAAACTTGTCAATGATGAATTCAAGATACTTACGTAACCCTGACAGCTTTGGCACGTTCAGGATTCCGCTTTCGCTTGAATTCACCTAATATCAAATATATCCGGTACAGATAAATTTCTACCAGCCATATCCTCACAGCTTTGGCACGTTCTCGGATATAGTCGTAGAAAGTTACCGATAAGCGATATTGACAAGACGGACCGATTAATATACATCAAATACATATTAAATTATAAACCTTATTTTAAAGAGATTTTCCGCTAAAGATGTATTAATTTATTTAATCAAATTAAATAAGTACAAGCATGCATTAAAGTCAAGATTAAAGTCAATATTGAATTTTCAAGGCATAATCATATATCGGGGTTCCAGAATCAGACTCGCTCTGATACCATTTTTGTTGGGGTTTTATTGGGAATTACAATATTAGCGTAGCGGAACGCGGAAAAATGATTTCTCCGATTTCAAAAAATTTTCTTGGAACAATTAAATAAACTTATTTATTTAATTAACCAATACTTAAATTATGAAATATAACCTAAGAAATCATATTTCTTTTAATTATAAAATTACCCCAAACTTTTGCAAATTAATTATTTTAGTTTTAAATATGTCAATTACATATTTAATTAATTCCAAATTAATCCCAAAATAATTTTTACAAATTTGCTACAAAACCAGAAATATTTTCCAGATTGCGCCACTGCCCAGATTTTTCTGGAATTTACAAAACAGCCAGGATTTTAATTAATTGCAATTTGGCCCAATTTGTTCAAAACATGTCAAGATCAAATCCAATTAATCCCATATTTTACATGCATCCAATATACATCAAATTAAAGCTTATATATGAAAAGCCCCAAATTTGAGTGGGTTAAGAACCCTAATTTAACAAATCACTCAAATGGCAATTTACACTAAATTAATAAAATTCAATACTTTAATCTTCAAATTACTACACCAATTAATCCTCACCATCATGAAATTAATCAAGAACAATTCTAGGCTAATTATGAATGGCTAATTAACTCTAGAATAGAAACTTTAATTTTCTAATTAATTTATTAAGCTTAATTACATTAATAAGCAAATAAATTAATTCTACATGCTTAAACACATCCAACAAGCATCCAACAAATTTAATTACAAACTAAAAGAGTAGAGACATGATCTTAACATCACAATTGAATCTAAGAAATATTGAAACAATTTTCATGAAAAAGAAGAAAGAAATTAACTTACAAAATCCAATTTTGCCTTTGATTTCCTTTTTTTCTTTCTTTTGCTCTCAATTCTCTCTTTGTAATTTTTTTTCAAGTTGTCTAAGTTTGTAAAATGAATCAAAACAATTTTGATATACACAAACCCTCATGGCCGAAATTTAAAACAAAAAATTAAATATCTAATACAAAAATTTGTTTGATTTTAATTGGTCCAAATTTTGCTAAATTAAAGTAACACTTTAACTTTAATAAAGTTATCAAAAATGTGTTCCAATTAAAACTTGCCATTTCCAAATTAATCATGACTTAAAGATATTTGTTTTATAAATTAATTTAATTATTTAACAATTAAATAAATAATAAATAAATATAAATATCTTAAATATATGTATTATATTTACATTAAATATCTCAAATACATATATTAATGATATAATTATAAATATCACAATTGATATTTATTTAATGTGTATTTAATAATATCAAATATTAAATACAATATACATTAATTCGAAAATGACCGCTAGGTCCCCGATTGCATGTATTTACCGTTTAACCATTAAACGAGTTATAAATAATCAGTATTATTCATAACAATTGCCCTAGTGCTCTACGAGTAAATTTCATTAGTGAGACTCTCTAGATTCAGGCATATCCGTCACGAAATCAAATTACGTGTCCATAATTCACCCACCCGTAAATTATGAAGAACACAGATAAACTCACTGAATCATACAGGTCGAGGTCACTGCATACGTATAATCCCTCCGTCACAGGTATCCGGATTAATCCAGAGATATAGATACATACGCCAAATCTCTATAGATATAATCACGTCGACGTTTCTATTAGCAATCCCTCAAAAAACACTTAGAACTAATTTCTAAAGTGTACCACGGGCCCATGGATTTAACAGATTACTAATACCATATTGAATACCTATACTCTATACACAGAGCTGATAGATCCTATCTTGATACACACAAGATATCCTGAGCATCAGTCCACACCCAACGAACAAGCAGAGGTGTGATCTAAATAGATCGGTGACGTGACTGCCATTTAAGTGTGGAGGATAACTCAGATATCCACAGTGGTATCTCAAGTCAAAGAATCATTATGCTCACTCAACCCGAGAAAATTCTTATTGACGTTGGTGTACCATCCATTAAGAATCTTCGGTGAGTCATTCAGTGTTTATCCGCTATAAATACCTACACGTCTATACGAGTCTCCAAGACTCATGGTTCACTGAGAAACCATCAGAATCCAAGATTCCAATATAAGACATGTACCAGTCTCTACGGGTTTACTTTACAGACCAATTAGTTTAAACCTTGACCGGGAACTGTCTAAGAATGACAACGTCATGATACAACTCAATGTCAGTTGCGAGGCTTTTGCAACAGTATCATAACTAATCATTCTAAGGTCGGTTACGTCTTTACCATATTAAAGAAGAAGTTATATAAAAGAAACTACTTATTTTATTCATAATAAAACGTTACATTAGTATTTACATAGAAATACATAATAAAATTGGCGCTCGGAGCACCAACCCTAACATCCCCAACTCGTTGGAAGGCTTAGTGGATCCCTTGTTACTATGTAGGGGGAAGTCTTACAAGACAGCCTAGAGCAATCAGGATGTATAGGGGACTCGTTAGGGAAACAGCATCTTCTTACCGAAGGTGAAAGTAAAATGGAGGTATTTCCTTTCTCATTTCGCGTGCAACAGTGTACGAAATGAAAAATCCGTCATCGCCAACTTATAGTACTCTCTGAGAGCTTCGATTTGGTGGGTGGCTCAGGCTGTGAAATGAAGCGACGAGCCGGGATCAGAAAACCCATGTGCCGCACGTTTCTATTCTTCCTTTCACCGTTGCTGGCATCCTGGGGGCTGCCGCAGGCCACCACAAGGTGGAGGGCTGGTCAGCACACTCCCCTGGCTGGTCGCGCCGGCCGGCTGTGGTCGGCATACCGTTTACGTGACCATCAGCACCAAGAGCGAGTTTTTGGGGACATGGGTGTTGTGGGGGGAAATATGTGATGTTTTACCATTTTCGCGATAAGCAAAAACAATTAGGTATTTATAGAGAAGTTTCTGGAATTTACATCAGACCCCCGAAAATTACAATCAAACCACTGTCATTGAATTTTCTTAAAAAATCACATTTTCAGCCCTTCTGATGTAAATTTTAAAAAGTGTTCAACACGAAAATTATTCGTCTCAGAAAACGAATCTAATGGTTCAAAAATCAGCTCAATCGGAGTTCGTTTGAAAGTTTTATAGCCTAAAAATATAATTTTTTTACAATATGACGATAAAATCAGAAATCACGTAACCACCACGCGTTTTCCAACATGACGAATCTTTACTTTAAAATATTCCGATCTATCTTCTAATAAATAAATTCTTATTTTCGATTACCATCCTGTAGGCATTGTATTTTTGCATGTGAAACCCGACGATGAGCCTCAATTGGAGGCACTACCTTTTAAGTCGCGGAAGCCGCGGGAAACGGATGTCGGAAGGGAGGAGTCAAGAATTAACTCATAATCGGATTAAGTTCACTGGTTTAGCTTCGGGTTACTTGTTGGTTGTCCATTTTAAAAATTATTCCCAGCCCAAAATACTCACAATCACCTAACCTCGGCCCAAAACCCCCGCAAGCTCACACACCTTGTCCACACAAACCAAACCCACCAAACAAGGCCCACACGCCCAACCAAGGTCCACACGCCCATTCACCCTAATACACACCCAAATTAAATCAAATATTAATTAAATTAAGTATTAACTAAATGAAATATTAATTAAATTAAATAAATAAAGAATTAAATCATTTACCAAATTAAATAAAACATAAAATAAAATCATGCCTAACTTAGATAAATCAAATATACTACATACTAAATTAAAAAGATGTTATGCCTAATTAAATCAATCCTAACCAATTAAAAAATATTGTATTCCTAAACCAACACAAATTAAATATTCAACCTTCCTAATTTGAACCAAATTTGTCCCCCCTCAATCTAATCTTTTCCTTGTTGGATACCAAATCAAATCCTTGCTCTTAATGCCAAATCCTATTCATTGTGAGATAAGGAGTAACCCTAACCCTTCTCTATATAAACAAAGCCAAACCAAGCCTCTCCTCCTCTCATTCATTGACGCCACAAAAGAAAAAACCTTCATCAACCTTCACTTCACCTTCACGGCAGAACCAAAAAAAATAAGAAACCCTAAACACACTCTCTCTCACGCACAAACAACAAACAAAAAAAAAAATAAATAAACAAATTAAGCTTGATCCTTCATTACACGGACAACCCTCGCATATAACCTTACACCCACGTAACTGCCCCTCGGTCCATGCAACAAAGCCCTTCATTGCCTCCACTACACGCCCAACCCTAAGCTTCACGTGAACCCTTCAACACTCAGCACCCTCACGCCACAGCAAGCCCTCAACGCAACAGCCACTGCCCATTAACGCAAGCCACCTAGCCTTCACGCATCAGCACAAACCCCCCTATTAACCACACACTGCCACGGCATTACCCACTCACATGAACTGCCCAGCGAAACTCACGTAAAAGTCCCTCCACAAACTGCTTCCCTTCACCGCTAATCTGTCCAGAAAAGTGCCCCAATAATTACCAAAAACTATCCAGAATTCTCCCCCTGCACAGCCCGTGAAATCGTCCCAAAAACTGCCCGAAACTGTCCCAAAACTGCACCCAAAAATATTCCAGAAATCACCCCAAATAGTGACAAAAACTGCCCCCGAACAGCCCTCCAAAATTTCCAAAACAGTCCCCGAACAGACCTGAAATAGTAAGCAGAGAATACAGGAAAAACAACAACAAAATAGAGGTAAAACAGCAAGTAAAACAGCAAAACAGTGAGATAAGATGCTAAACCAGCGAACCGGAAGAATTGCGGAGCGATAGTCCTTCCGACGGCCGTGAAACGCGAGTCCGAAACTCGATATAAAAGATTAGACCTGAGGGTATTTTCCACATTCGTTTTCTGTTTTATTTTTATTATTCATTGAGTATTGATCGCATGAGTTTATATCAAAATGCATGTTGTGGACCTTGAGTAGATAAATATGCATGTATTGTGAAATATTGTATGTTGTGGCCTTGGAATAAAATGAAAGATGTGTCAACTCTCGCGGTATATCGGATGGAAAACCGGACATAAATTTCATAGCCGATTCCGAATGGACGGTATTATGATCTGTACTCGGGATACAACTCCACGTACCGCTTGAGTAAACGACATCCTCTTTTGTTTTATGTTGCTTTGGTTTATTTATTTTTCATCATTTGAATTCTGCATGTTACTTGTCTATGCATGATACAATCGAGCGCATGGACTTAGTAAGTGCGATGAAAAGTCCCCTATTTGGAGGGGTTAAAATCCTTTACCACGATGCTTCGCCGCGCTGATTGATGTGTGTTCGGTTGAATGCAAGATATGTTCAATCGGGTATACTAAGTTTGATATTATTGTTTTTTAATTCTTTGTATGCATGATGCAATCGAGCGCATGAGCTTAGTAAGTGCGATGAAAGGTCCCCTATTTGGAGGGGTTAAAATCCTTTTCCACGACGCTTTGCCGCGCCGGTTGATGTCTGTTCAGTTGAATGCAAGATATGTTCAATTGGGCATACTAAGTTTGATATTATTGTTTTTTAATTCTTTCTATGCATGATGCAATCGAGTGCATTGGCTTAGTAAGTGCGATGAAAGGTCCCCTATTTGGAGGGGTTAAAATCCTTTACCACGATGTTTTGCCGCGCCGGTTGATGTGTGTTCGGTTGAATGCAAGATATGTTCAATCGGACATACTAAGTTTGATATAGTTATCTTTGTCTTTGTACGCATTGTAATGAAAAGCGCATGGGCTTATTGTGTTGGACTAAAAAGGTTCTCCATTGGGGGGAAGAAAAGCCTAAAATGCTACATTTACCACGATATTTGTCGCGTCTTTCATATATTGATTGCATCATTTACCTTAGTCGTGGCTTAACATAGTATAATTCATATATCCATGTTATGATAGCATTTGAGTATTATTTCTTGTGGTATAACGGATGGAAACCCAGACATAAATTCCGTAGCCGATTCCGAATGGACGGTAGTGCAGTCTGTACTTGGTATACAATTCCACGTACCACTTGGGAAAGTGCTCACATGTGTGTTTGTGTCCATATTAGTTATTTTCTTTTGCACCACGTCATAGCATGCTTCCTTTAATGTCTAATTGCATCCTTAAGTGTCTTCCTGCATTATGTACTTAGTTGATTCTTTTATTTACACATAGACATGTAATGGTTATTTGTTTATGCTCCCGCACGTATAAGTATGATATGTCTATGAAATCACATGTTCGCCATCATTTGATTCGCCTTTATGTGTGCTTGTGTGGTTTTGTGTGCTTGTGTTTCTATGAATACAATATGCCAATGAATTTGTATGTTCGTTGCTACTTTGATGTACTTTCAAGCATGTAATCTTAGATGTGAAATATATGCAAATTTAGGTGTAAGTTTTATTTTTTGCGCATATGGATTTAGAAGCATGATACTCTTGGAAATAAGTGTTACTTAAGCTTGATTAAATTATTACACAAATCATTTCATTACAAATGACATAAGTAAGGGACCATTCCGAACCCAGCGGTTTGAGGTATTCCCTTGCGAGGGGTGAGTGCGGCCTTAAATCTCATTTTCCCGATTCACACCGGGTGGCGACTCTATTATTCTCCGGTTTAGTCCACTGTGGCTACTTCATACTCCCTACTAGGCCGCGAGCCTAGAACAGCATGCGTCGCCCAGTTTCTGTGTTCCCACAGTCTGGCGACTCCACTGGGGATAGATAATCGGCCCCGAAATATTGTCTTGTAATGTTTGGATTTATGTTCTAATTGACCGCGTCTATAGTGGATAAAATGGGGGTTTAATCAAAGGCATTTTGAGGCTAGGTAATGGTTTGGTGTCTTCCTCCACTCACTACTTTTCTAGAAGGAAAAGCTGTGAAGACACCTAGATAGCCATCTACTCGTAGCCTATTGTGATGGACTAATTTGGAGGACTCGTTGTTTATTCCTAACACCAAGCGATAAGAGCCTAAGAGGCTTGGGTATTTAAGTGAGCCTCGCTCCACCCTCCCTCTGGGGAATCTATAACGGGAAATTCATTTGATAGTCGGTCACACACCATAGCTCACTGGCACGTACTTTAGTGTATAAAAAAGGGTGAGATCACTTGGCCGCTCGAACCCTTGATTGGGGAGACCTAGTAATGGGCCATCCTTCTCCGGTGAGAGCCTTTGTCTACACTCTTGCGAACCCACCCATAGACCGGGGTTGTATGGTTAAAGTAACAATTATTTCCTTGAGTATGTGCTTGTGGACCATCCTCATTTAGATGCAGTTAGACTATTGTCAGAAATGCCAACTTGCTAGGCCATTTAAACAGGGACGAGTTCATACCTTATGACCATTAGGCCCAAAGCTTCTGAAATGTTGATGGGCCATTCTGTAGAAATTATTGTATTATGTTTGCATTATCTTTCTTTTATGCTTGTGTTGGGTACATCGTCGTTTGGATCCATTTGGACCATTTGTCATGGGATATGGACTTGTTGGGCCATTTAAACTGGGACAAGAACGTATCTTATGACGATTGGGCCAAAGGCTTCTAATATTGATGGGCCATTTTGTGTGCTTGTGTTTAGGAACATTATCATTTGGATACGGTTGGACTTCTTGTCATGAGATGTGAACTTGTTGGGCCATTTAAACTGGGACGAGTTCACTCCTATGACAGTTAGCCCAAAAGCTTCTAAAATGATGATGGGCCAATTTGTATGAAAATTTTAATAAATTGATATATTCCTTGTATCACATGCGTCTTATTCATTTCATGCATACACGCATCATGCTAACCCCTTGTGTTCAAAAAGCCATCATAGATTCCCGTTGGGTTGGGGAAGAGTAAAGACTCACTAAAAGACCGGTAAAAAGATATGAGTACATCCGATAACGAGGTATCCCGGATAGATCAGTTAGAAAATGGTTTCACCAAGATTACCGAACAGTTGCAAGCCTTGACTACTACAATGGCAAATATAGATGTGCCCCGTGCTGGGGAAATTCTGAGAATGTGAGGCGCGAGGAGCCTTCGAATGGTTGGGGGATGATATCCCCACTTTTGATGATGACATGGCAGAGTATGCAACAGACAAAGTAATTGGGTCTCAGGCAGAATTTCAGAAGCTTTGGGATCAGGTTGAGTCAGTTACCCGCAAAATGAGGGGTAAACATGAAGAGTTGTTAGATTATGAGGCAATGACCTTCGGAGAACAGCTGCCAGCTCAGTTTAAAATGCCCGAAATGGCTAAGTTTAATGAGAATGGAGACCCGAGGGTCCATCTGCAGCAATATGTCTCAGTCATGAGTTCAATGGGCCTATCACAGCGCCAAGTCCAAAAGATGTTTGTGATGTCACTTGAGAGGGCACCTGTGGTTTGGTATCATAGCCTTGAGAAAAAGGTTAAGAAAGATTGGATGGAACTAGCTGATGCTTTTCTGAAGCAGTATGTTACAGACTTAGAGATTGACTTGTCACTCCGTGATTTGGAGAACACTAAGCAGAATCCGGAAGAAAGCTTCAAGGAGTATGTAGACCGCTGGAGAAGCCAGTTTTTGAAGATGCAGACTCGGCCCTCTGAGAAAGACCAGATCGAAATGATCATCAAGGGTAATAAGGCCTCCATTTACGGTAAGTTGCGGAGAATGACTTAGATGATTACAGATTTCTGACAATTGAGGGAGACGGTTATGGATATTGAAGAAGAAGAGGCTGAAAACAGAAAGTTATTTGGCCAGAATAGAAGGAATATTGAGGGACCTTCAGGGACCAAGCCCGTTACCACTGAGGTCACTGCCATCAAAAGCAAGCGATTTTGCAACCTTGGTAAGCCTCTTTCAAGGGTGTTCGAAAAGCTGAAGGCGCAAGGACTTCTGGAACCCTTAGAGGCTAAACCAATTCCAAACCCTGTACCACCCAACCTTGACCTAAGCCTGTATTGTCACTTCCATTGGAGAAGGGGTCACGAAACTGATAGCTGCACCCGCCTTAGGCATGAGATCCAAAACCTCATTGACTCCCACAAAATACCTGACCCAGAAGAGAACAACCCAACGCACACAGAAATCCCATACCCAACTACATGATCAACTCTGGCCTACCCGAAACCCTTGTCCTCCAAACTCTCAACCACTCAGCTTCATTCATAGGAATAAGGGATGACAACGGTGGAGAACCATAGGCCAATGAAGAAGGCAATGCTGCGAATGATGAAGTTATTCCTCCTAGTTTATTTGATCCTGCATTTTTAATAAAGACATTGATTTTGTCTCTTCGTTCGAACCTTTTCTTAATGATAATAAAGACGTTCATTTTGCTTACTTGCCTGAATCTCTTCCTTTCGACCGGCAACATGAGTATATTTGAGAAAAGCATTCAACCTTGGTACTATGAAATCAGTGATGTTTAGAACACGGGGAATTCCCAAAACAGCAAGCAGAAAAGATATGATGATCATTCAGAAATTGGGAATTGGGCAGTGAGACTATCAGACTTGGAAGGGAATGAGTTCATCGAGCCGATTAAAGTGGAAAGGTTGAAGCAGTACTTTGCCTGAGGAAGAATTGGCGGAAGACCTAACCCAACGGGATAGGAAACTCATTCATGCATGCATGCATACATGTAACATACTTTGCATTCTTTTGTGTTTGTTTTGCTTTGTATTAACAGGTTTTGAAGCAGAAAGAGAGAAAACGGCAAAGACAAACCAATCAGGAACAGCGACAACACTGTATCAGTCTGAGGGCGAGGCCCATATCAGTATCAGTCTGAGGGCGATGCCCATATCAGTATCGGTCTGGGGGCAAGGCCCACATCAGTTCAGCATCAGTTTCTGCCGGGTACGGCATTCTGGGGGCGAGGCCCACATCAGTTCAATATTAATCTTGCCGGGTATGGCACTCTGGGGGTGGGGCCCACATCGTTATCAGTAACGGTTCGGAAATGGACCACTCTCATATCAGTAATGGTTTGGAAATGGACCACTCTCTTATCAGCAACGGTTTGGAAATGGACCACTCTCATATCAGTAATGGTTCGGAAATGGACTATCTCTCATCAGCAACGGTTCGAAAATGGACTATCTCTCATCAGCAATGGTTCGAAAATGGACCACATCATTATCAGTAACGGTTTAAAAATGGACCACTCTCATATCAGTATTGGTTCGGAAACGGACTATCTCTCCTCAGTAATGGTTCAGAAATGGACCACTCTCATATCAGTAACGGTTCGGAAATGGACCACTCTCTTATCAGCAACGGTTCAGAAATGGACCACTCTCATATCAGTAATGGTTCGAAAATGGACTATCTCTCATCAGCAACGGTTCAGAAATGGACTATCTCTCATCAGCAACGGTTCGAAAATGGACCACATCATTATCAGTAACAGTTCAGAAATGGACCACTCTCCTATCAGTATTGGTTCGGAAATGGACTATATCTCCTCAGCAATGGTTCAGAAATGGACCACTCTCATATCAGACATGGTTTGGAAGTGGACTATCCCTCATCACCAACGGTTCGGAAATGGACCATCATCTCATCACTTGTCGAAAATGGCACTCTGAAAATAGAGCAACAGTTCGGAAATGGACCATTATCACATCTCGCCGAAAATGGCACTCCACTCCGAAAATGGAGCACGGTTCGAAAATGGACCATCATCTCATCTCGCCGAAAATGGCACTCCGAAAATGGAGCACGATTCGAAAATGGACCATTATCTCATTAGTCACCGAAAATGGCACTCCAAAAATGGAGCACAGTTCGAAAATGGATAGACATCACTTCAGCAATGCCTCAGAAATGGGGTTTAGCATACCGAAAATGGTAAAACCAGATCAACTCAACTCAACACAGCAGGCAAACCAGGAGACAGCTGGGGACCTAGGTAAGTGAAAATGCATTGCATGTACTTTGATAGGATTGTCACTGTCACACACTGCACAAGTCCCATCAAAGTAGGGGCGACTGTAGGCATTGTATTTTTACATGTGAAACCCGATGATGAGCCTCAGTTGGAGGCACTACCTTTTAAGTCGCGCAAGCCGCGGGAACCAGATTTCGGAATGGAGGAGTCAAGAATTGACTCATAATCGGATTAAGTTCGCTGGTTTAGCTTCGGGTTACTTGTTGGTTGTCCATTTAAAAAATATTCCCGACCCAAAACACTCACAATCACCTAACCTCGGCCCAAACCCCCGCAAGCCCACACACCTTGTCCACACAAACCAAACCCACCAAACAAGGCCCACACGCCCAACCAAGGCCACATGCCCATTCACCCTAATACACACCCAAATTAAATCAAATATTAATTAAATTCAGTATTAACTAAATGAAATATTAATTAAATTAAATAAATAAAGAATTAAATCATTTACCAAATTAAATAAAACATAAAATAAAATCATGCCTAACTTAGATAAATCAAATATACTACATACTAATTAAAAAGATGTTATGCCTAATTAAATCAATCCTAACAATTAAAAAAATATTGTATTCCTAAACAACACAAATTAAATATTCAACCTTCCTAATTTGAACAAAATTTGTCCCCCCTCAATCTAATCTTTTCCTTGTTGGATACCAAATCAAATCATTGCTCTTAATGCCAAATCCTACTCCTTGTGAGACAAGGAGTAACCCTAACCCTTCTCTATATAAACAAAGCCAAACCAAGCCTCTCCTCCTCTCATTCATTGACGCCACAAAAGAAAAAACTTCATCAGCCTTCACTTCACCTTCACGGCAGAACCAAAAAAATAAGAAACCATAAACACTCTCTCTCTCACGCACAAACAACAAACAAAGAAAACAAATAAACAAATTAAGCTTGCTCCTTCATTACACGGACAACCCTCGCATATAACCTTACACCCACGTAACTGCCCCTCGGTCCATGCAACAAAGCCCTCCATTGCCTCCACTACATGCCCAACCCTAAGCTTCATGTGAACCCTTCAACACTCAGCACCCTCACGCCACAGCAAGCCCTCAACAAAACAGCCACTGCCCCTTAACGCAAGCCACATAGCCTTCACGCATCAGCACATACCCCCTTATTAACCACACACTGCCACGACATTACCCACTCACATAAACTGCCCAGCCAAACTCACGTAACAGTCCCTCCACAAACTGCTTCCCTTCACCGCAAATCTATCCAGAAAACTGCCCCAATAATTACCGAAAATTATCCAGAATTCTCCCCCTGCACAGCCCGTGAAATCGTCCCAAAAACTGCCCGAAACTGTCCCAAAACTGCACCCAAAAATATTCCAGAAATCACCCCAAATAGTGACAAAAACTGCCCCCGAACAGCCCTCCAAAATTTCCAAAACAGTCCCCGAACAGACCTGAAATAGTAAGCAGAGAATACAGGAAAAACAACAACAAAATAGAGGTAAAACAGCAAGTAAAACAGCAAAACAGTGAGATAAGATGCTAAACCAGCGAACCGGAAGAATTGCGGAGCGATAGTCCTTCCGACGGCCGTGAAACGCGAGTCCGAAACTCGATATAAAAGATTAGACCTGAGGGTATTTTCCACATTCGTTTTCTGTTTTATTTTTATTATTCATTGAGTATTGATCGCATGAGTGTTATATCAAAATGCATGTTGTGGACCTTGAGTAGATAAATATGCATGTATTGTGAAATATTGTATGTTGTGGCCTTGGAATAAAATGAAAGATGTGTCAACTCTCGCGGTATATCGGATGGAAAACCGGACATAAATTTCATAGCCGATTCCGAATGGACGGTATTATGATCTGTACTCGGGATACAACTCCACGTACCGCTTGAGTAAACGACATCCTCTTTTGTTTTATGTTGCTTTGGTTTATTTATTTTTCATCATTTGAATTCTGCATGTTACTTGTCTATGCATGATACAATCGAGCGCATGGACTTAGTAAGTGCGATGAAAAGTCCCCTATTTGGAGGGGTTAAAATCCTTTACCACGATGCTTCGCCGCGCTGATTGATGTGTGTTCGGTTGAATGCAAGATATGTTCAATCGGGTATACTAAGTTTGATATTATTGTTTTTTAATTCTTTGTATGCATGATGCAATCGAGCGCATGAGCTTAGTAAGTGCGATGAAAGGTCCCCTATTTGGAGGGGTTAAAATCCTTTTCCACGACGCTTTGCCGCGCCGGTTGATGTCTGTTCAGTTGAATGCAAGATATGTTCAATTGGGCATACTAAGTTTGATATTATTGTTTTTTAATTCTTTCTATGCATGATGCAATCGAGTGCATTGGCTTAGTAAGTGCGATGAAAGGTCCCCTATTTGGAGGGGTTAAAATCCTTTACCACGATTTTTGCCGCGCCGGTTGATGTGTGTTCGGTTGAATGCAAGATATGTTCAATCGGACATACTAAGTTTGATATAGTTATCTTTGTCTTTGTACGCATTGTAATGAAAAGCGCATGGGCTTATTGTGTTGGACTAAAAAGGTTCTCCATTGGGGGAAGAAAAGCCTAAAATGCTACATTTACCACGATATTTGTCGCGTCTTTCATATATTGATTGCATCATTTACCTTAGTCGTGGCTTAACATAGTATAATTCATATATCCATGTTATGATAGCATTTGAGTATTATTTCTTGTGGTATAACGGATGGAAACCCAGACATAAATTCCGTAGCCGATTCCGAATGGACGGTAGTGCAGTCTGTACTTGGTATACAATTCCACGTACCACTTGGGAAAGTGCTCACATGTGTGTTTGTGTCCATATTAGTTATTTTCTTTTGCACCACGTCATAGCATGCTTCCTTTAATGTCTAATTGCATCCTTAAGTGTCTTCCTGCATTATGTACTTAGTTGATTCTTTTATTTACACATAGACATGTAATGGTTATTTGTTTATGCTCCCGCACGTATAAGTATGATATGTCTATGAAATCACATGTTCGCCATCATTTGATTCGCCTTTATGTGTGCTTGTGTGGTTTGTGTGCTTGTGTTTCTATGAATACAATATGCCAATGAATTTGTATGTTCGTTGCTACTTTGATGTACTTTCAAGCATGTAATCTTAGATGTGAAATATATGCAAATTTAGGTGTAAGTTTTATTTTTTGCGCATATGGATTTAGAAGCATGATACTCTTGGAAATAAGTGTTACTTAAGCTTGATTAAATTATTACACAAATCATTTCATTACAAATGACATAAGTAAGGGACCATTCCGAACCCAGCGGTTTGAGGTATTCCCTTGCGAGGGGTGAGTGCGGCCTTAAATCTCATTTTCCCGATTCACACCGGGTGGCGACTCTATTATTCCCGGTTTAGTCCACTGTGGCTACTTCATACTCCCTACTAGGCCGCGAGCCTAGAACAGCATGCGTCGCCCAGTTTCTGTGTTCCCACAGTCTGGCGACTCCACTGGGGATAGATAGCCCCGAAATTTTGTCTGTATATGTTTGATTTATGTTCTAATTGACCGCGTCTATAGTGGATAAAATGGGGGTTTAATCAAAGGCATTTTGAGGCTAGGTAATGGTTTGGTGTCTTCCTCCACTCACTACTTTTCTAGAAGGAAAAGCTGTGAAGACACCTAGATAGCCATCTACTCGTAGCCTATTGTGATGGACTAATTTGGAGGACTCGTTGTTTATTCCTAAACCAAGCGATAAGAGCCTAAGAGGCTTGGGTATTTAAGTGAGCCTCGCTCCACCCTCCCTCTGGGGAATCTATAACGGGAAATTCATTTGATAGTCGGTCACACACACATAGCTCACTGGCACGTACTTTAGTGTATAAAAAAGGGTGAGATCACTTGGCCGCTCGAACCCTTGATTGGGGAGACCTAGTAATGGGCCATCCTTCTCCGGTGAGAGCCTTTGTCTACACTCTTGCGAACCCACCCATACCGGGGTTGTATGGTTAAAGTAACAATTATTTCCTTGAGTATGTGCTTGTGGACCATCCTCATTTAGATGCAGTTAGACTATTGTCAGAAATGCCAACTTGCTAGGCCATTTAAACAGGGACGAGTTCATACCTTATGACCATTAGGCCCAAAGCTTCTGAAATGTTGATGGGCCATTCTGTAGAAATTATTGTATTATGTTTGCATTATCTTTTTTTATGCTTGTGTTTGGGTACATCGTCGTTTGGATCCATTTGGACCATTTGTCATGGGATATGGACTTGTTGGGCCATTTAAACTGGGACAAGAACGTATCTTATGACGATTGGGCCAAAGGCTTCTAAATATTGATGGGCCATTTTGTGCTTGTGTTTAGGAACATTATCATTTGGATACGGTTGGACTTCTTGTCATGAGATGTGAACTTGTTGGGCCATTTAAACTGGGACGAGTTCACTCCTATGACAGTTAGCCCAAAAGCTTCTAAAATGATGATGGGCCAATTTGTATGAAAATTTTAATAAATTGATATATTCCATTGTATCACATGCGTCTTATTCATTTCATGCATACACGCATCATGCTAACCCCTTGTGTTCAAAAAGCCATCATAGATTCCCGTTGGGTTGGGGAAGAGTAAAGACTCACTAAAAGACCGGTAAAAAGATATGAGTACATCCGATAACGAGGTATCCCGGATAGATCAGTTAGAAAATGGTTTCACCAAGATTACCGAACAGTTGCAAGCCTTGACTACTACAATGGCAAATATAGATGTGCCCCGTGCTGGGGAAATTCTGAGAATGTGAGGCGCGAGGAGCCTTCGAATGGGTTGGGGGATGATATCCCCACTTTTGATGATGACATGGCAGAGTATGCAACAGACAAAGTAATTGGGTCTCAGGCAGAATTTCAGAAGCTTTGGGATCAGGTTGAGTCAGTTACCCGCAAAATGAGGGGTAAACATGAAGAGTTGTTAGATTATGAGGCAATGACCTTCGGAGAACAGCTGCCAGCTCAGTTTAAAATGCCCGAAATGGCTAAGTTTAATGAGAATGGAGACCCGAGGGTCCATCTGCAGCAATATGTCTCAGTCATGAGTTCAATGGGCCTATCACAGCGCCAAGTCCAAAAGATGTTTGTGATGTCACTTGAGAGGGCACCTGTGGTTTGGTATCATAGCCTTGAGAAAAAGGTTAAGAAAGATTGGATGGAACTAGCTGATGCTTTTCTGAAGCAGTATGTTACAGACTTAGAGATTGACTTGTCACTCCGTGATTTGGAGAACACTAAGCAGAATCCGGAAGAAAGCTTCAAGGAGTATGTAGACCGCTGGAGAAGCCAGTTTTTGAAGATGCAGACTCGGCCCTCTGAGAAAGACCAGATCGAAATGATCATCAAGGGTAAAGGCCTCCATTTACGGTAAGTTGCGGAGAATGACTTAGATGATTACAGATTTCTGACAATTGAGGGAGACGGTTATGGATATTGAAGAAGAAGAGGCTGAAAACAGAAAGTTATTTGGCCAGAATAGAAGGAATATTGAGGGACCTTCAGGGACCAAGCCCGTTACCACTGAGGTCACTGCCATCAAAAGCAAGCGATTTTGCAACCTTGGTAAGCCTCTTTCAAGGGTGTTCGAAAAGCTGAAGGCGCAAGGACTTCTGGAACCCTTAGAGGCTAAACCAATTCCAAACCCTGTACCACCCAACCTTGACCTAAGCCTGTATTGTCACTTCCATTGGAGAAGGGGTCACGAAACTGATAGCTGCACCCGCCTTAGGCATGAGATCCAAAACCTCATTGACTCCCACAAAATACCTGACCCAGAAGAGAACAACCCAACGCACACAGAAATCCCATACCCAACTACATGATCAACTCTGGCCTACCCGAAACCCTTGTCCTCCAAACTCTCAACCACTCAGCTTCATTCATAGGAATAAGGGATGACAACGGTGGAGAACCATAGGCCAATGAAGAAGGCAATGCTGCGAATGATGAAGTTATTCCTCCTAGTTTATTTGATCCTGCATTTTTAATAAAGACATTGATTTTGTCTCTTCGTTCGAACCTTTTCTTAATGATAATAAAGACGTTCATTTTGCTTACTTGCCTGAATCTCTTCCTTTCGACCGGCAACATGAGTATATTTGAGAAAAGCATTCAACCTTGGTACTATGAAATCAGTGATGTTTAGAACACGGGGAATTCCCAAAACAGCAAGCAGAAAAGATATGATGATCATTCAGAAATTGGGAATTGGGCAGTGAGACTATCAGACTTGGAAGGGAATGAGTTCATCGAGCCGATTAAAGTGGAAAGGTTGAAGCAGTACTTTGCCTGAGGAAGAATTGGCGGAAGACCTAACCCAACGGGATAGGAAACTCATTCATGCATGCATGCATACATGTAACATACTTTGCATTCTTTTGTGTTTGTTTTGCTTTGTATTAACAGGTTTTGAAGCAGAAAGAGAGAAAACGGCAAAGACAAACAATCAGGAACAGCGACAACACTGTATCAGTCTGAGGGCGAGGCCCATATCAGTATCAGTCTGAGGGCGATGCCCATATCAGTATCGGTCTGGGGGCAAGGCCACATCAGTTCAGCATCAGTTTCTGCCGGGTACGGCATTCTGGGGGCGAGGCCCACATCAGTTCAATATTAATCTTGCCGGGTATGGCACTCTGGGGGTGGGGCCCACATCGTTATCAGTAACGGTTCGGAAATGGACCACTCTCATATCAGTAATGGTTTGGAAATGGACCACTCTCTTATCAGCAACGGTTTGAAATGGACCACTCTCATATCAGTAATGGTTCGGAAATGGACTATCTCTCATCAGCAACGGTTCGAAACGAAAATGGACTATCTCTCATCAGCAATGGTTCGAAAATGGACCACATCATTATCAGTAACGGTTTAAAAATGGACCACTCTCATATCAGTATTGGTTCGGAAACGGACTATCTCTCCTCAGTAATGGTTCAGAAATGGACCACTCTCATATCAGTAACGGTTCGGAAATGGACCACTCTCTTATAAGCAACGGTTCAGAAATGGACCACTCTCATATCAGTAATGGTTCGAAAATGGACTATCTCTCATCAGCAACGGTTCAAAATGGACTATCTCTCATCAGCAACGGTTCGAAAATGGACCACATCATTATCAGTAACAGTTCAGAAATGGACCACTCTCCTATCAGTATTGGTTCGGAAATGGACTATATCTCCTCAGCAATGGTTCAGAAATGGACCACTCTCATATCAGACATGGTTTGGAAGTGGACTATCCCTCATCACCAACGGTTCGGAAATGGACCATCATCTCATCACTTGTCGAAAATGGCACTCTGAAAATAGAGCAACAGTTCGGAAATGGACCATTATCACATCTCGCCGAAAATGGCACTCCGAAAATGGAGCACGGTTCGAAAATGGACCATCATCTCATCTCGCCGAAAATGGCACTCCGAAAATGGAGCACGATTCGAAAATGGACCATTATCTCATTAGTCACCGAAAATGGCACTCCAAAAATGGAGCACAGTTCGAAAATGGATAGACATCACTTCAGCAATGCCTCAGAAATGGGGTTTAGCATACCGAAAATGGTAAAACCAGATCAACTCAACTCAACACAGCAGGCAAACCAGGAGAACAGCTGGGGACCTAGGTAAGTGAAAATGCATTGCATGTACTTTGATAGGATTGTCACTGTCACACACTGCACAAGTCCCATCAAAGTAGGGGCGACTGTAGGCATTGTATTTTTACATGTGAAACCCGATGATGAGCCTCAGTTGGAGGCACTACCTTTTAAGTCGCGCAAGCCGCGGGAACCAGATTTCGGAATGGAGGAGTCAAGAATTGACTCATAATCGGATTAAGTTCGCTGGTTTAGCTTCGGGTTACTTGTTGGTTGTCCATTTAAAAAATATTCCCGACCCAAAACACTCACAATCACCTAACCTCGGCCCAAAACCCCCGCAAGCCCACACACCTTGTCCACACAAACCAAACCCACCAAACAAGGCCCACACGCCCAACCAAGGCCCACATGCCCATTCACCCTAATACACACCCAAATTAAATCAAATATTAATTAAATTCAGTATTAACTAAATGAAATATTAATTAAATTAAATAAATAAAGAATTAAATCATTTACCAAATTAAATAAACATAAAATAAAATCATGCCTAACTTAGATAAATCAAATATACTACATACTAATTAAAAAGATGTTATGCCTAATTAAATCAATCCTAACCAATTAAAAAAATATGTATTCCTAAACCAACACAAATTAAATATTCAACCTTCCTAATTTGAACAAAATTTGTCCCCCCTCAATCTAATCTTTTCCTTGTTGATACCAAATCAAATCATTGCTCTTAATGCCAAATCCTACTCCTTGTGAGACAAGGAGTAACCCTAACCCTTCTCTATATAAACAAAGCCAAACCAAGCCTCTCCTCCTCTCATTCATTGACGCCACAAAAGAAAAAAACTTCATCAGCCTTCACTTCACCTTCACGGCAGAACCAAAAAAATAAGAAACCATAAACACTCTCTCTCTCACGCACAAACAACAAACAAAGAAAACAAATAAACAAATTAAGCTTGCTCCTTCATTACACGGACAACCCTCGCATATAACCTTACACCCACGTAACTGCCCCTCGGTCCATGCAAAAAAGCCCTCCATTGCCTCCACTACATGCCCAACCCTAAGCTTCATGTGAACCCTTCAACACTCAGCACCCTCACGCCACAGCAAGCCCTCAACAAAACAGCCACTGCCCCTTAACGCAAGCCACATAGCCTTCACGCATCAGCACATACCCCCTTATTAACCACACACTGCCACGACATTACCCACTCACATAAACTGCCCAGCCAAACTCACGTAACAGTCCCTCCACAAACTGCTTCCCTTCACCGCAATCTATCCAGAAAACTGCCCCAATAATTACCGAAATTATCCAGAATTCTCCCCCTGCACAGCCCGTGAAACTATCCAAAAATTGCCCGAAATTGTCCCAAAATTGCACCAAAAAATTGTCCAAAAACCACCCCCAAATAGTGACAAAAACTGCCCCCGAACAGCCCTCCAAAATTGCCAAAACAGTCCCCGAACAGACCTGAAATAGTAAGCAGAGAATACAGGAAATCCAGCAGCAAAACATAGGTAAAACAGCAAGCAAAACAGCAAAACAGTGAGCTAAGACGCTAAACCAGCGAACCGAAAGAATTGCGGAGCGATAGCCCTTCTGACGGCTGTGAAACGCGAGTCCGAAAGTCGACATAAAAGGTTAGACCTGAGGGTATTTTCCACATTCGTTTTCTATTTTATTTTTATTATTCATTGAGTATTGATCGCATGAGTGTTATGTCAAAATGCATGTTGTGGCCCTTGAGTAGATAAATATGCATGTATTGTGAAATATTGTATGTTGTGGCCTTGGAATAAAATGAAAGATGTGTCAACTCTCGCGGTATATCGGATGGAAACCCGGACATAAATTTCATAGCCGATTCTGAATGGACGGTAGTATGATCTGTACTCGGGATAAAACTCCACGTACCGCTTGAGTAAACGACACCCTCTTTTGTTTTTTGTTGCTTTGGTTTATTTATTTTTCATCATTTGAATTCTGCATGTTACTTGTTTATGCATGATACAATCGAGCGCATGGGCTTAGTAAGTGCGATGAAAGGTCCCCTATTTGGAGGGGTTAAAATCATTTACCACGATGCTTCACCGCGCCGGTTGATGTGTGTTCGGTTGAATGCAAGATATGTTCAATCGGGCATACTAAGTTTGATATTATTGTTTTTTAATTCTTTGTATGCATGATGCAATCGAGCGCATGGACTTAGTAAGTGCGATGAAAGGTCCCTTATTTGGAGGGGTTAAAATCCTTTACCACGACGCTTTGCCGCGCCGGTTGATGTGTGTTCGGTTGAATGCAAGATATGTTCAATCTGGCATACTAAGTTTGATATTATTGTTTTTTAATTCTTTCTATGCATGATGCAATCGAGCGCATGGGCTTAGTAAGTGCGATGAAAGGTCCATTATTTGGAGGGGTTAAAATCCTTTACCACGATATTTTGCCGCGCCGGTTGATGTGTGTTCAGTTGAATGCAAGATATGTTCAATCGGACATACTAAGTTTGATATAGTTATCTTTGTCTTTGTACGCATTGTCATGAAAAGCGCATGGGCTTATTGTGTTGGACTAAAAAGGTTCTCCATTTGGGGGAAGAAAAGCCTAAAAGGCTACCTTTACCACGATATTTGCCGCGTCTTTCATGTATAGATTGCATCATTTACCTTAGTCTTGGCTTAACGTAGTATAATTCATATATCCATGTTATGATAGCATTTGAGTATTATTTCTTGTGGTATAACGGATGGAAACCCAGACATAAATTCCGTAGCCGATTCCGAATGGACGGTAGTGCGGTCTGTACTTGGGATACAATTCCACGTACCACTTGGGAAAGTCCTCACATGTGTGTTTGTGTCCATATTAGTTATTTTCTTTTGCACCACGTCATAGCATGCTTACTTTAATGTCTAATTGCATCCTTAAGTGTCTTCTTGCATTATGTACTTAGTTGATTCTTTTATTTACGCATGGACATGTAATGGTTATTTGTTTATGCTCCCGCACGTATAAGTATGATATGTCTATGAAATCACATGTTCGCCATCATTTGATTCGCCTTTATGTGTGCTTGTGTTTCCATGAATACAATATGCCAATGAAGTTGTATGTTCGTTGCTACTTTGATGTACTTTCAAGCATGTAATCTTAGATGTGAAATATATGCAAATTTAGGTGTAAGTTTTATTTTTTGCGCATATGGATTTAGAAGCATAATACTCTTGGAAATAAGTGTTACTTAAGCTTGATTAAATTATTACACAAATCCTTTCATTACAAGTGACATAAGTAAGGGACCATTCCGAACCCAACGGTTTGAGGTCTTCCCTTGCGAGGGGTGAGTGCGGCCTTAAATCTCATTTTCCCGGTTCACACCGGGTGGCAACTCCATTATTCTCCGGTTTAGTCCCCCGTGACTACTCCGTACTCCTGACTAGGCCGCGAGCCTAGAACAGCATGTGTTGCCCAGTTTCTGTGTCCCACACATCCCGTTCCAAATCCTTAACTTTAATTCGGAAATTTTTCTGCATTGTTCCAAAAAAACTCGAGATATTACAGTAACATCAACATGATATGTGTTTAAATATCATTTGATGTTTTACTGCGAGTAAAGTTCCATTAATAAAGCTTGCTAAATAAGTTTTGTTTGAATTGGAATATACGTCATAATAGAGTAGGGTGACTATTTAAGAGATCTCATTCTCCGATAACTCAAAAGACCTAATACATTAATGCAAATTCGGATTAAGGTCGATTAAAATTATTAGAGCAGTAGAGCTTGTGTGATTTATGATCAATGACATTTATCAAACTAAATTATAATTTACAATAGTCTCGTTCAAATAATATATCATATATACATACAAAAAAAATTGTTTAATTAATTTACTTTATTTTATTAACAAATAATGAATTATTACTTCTATATAAATAAAATTTGATTATTCATTAATACAGTTAAATTAAATAGTAATACAGAATATCAAAAAATTTAACAACTAAATAATAACAGGGATAAAAGCAAAATGAAATTTATGAATTTAATAGTAAATGTAGTATAAATAGTAACATTGCAATATTAATAAATCTAATATATAAAATATTAAAAAAATTATAATATAATTCATAGTACACCAAACATGATAATATGTGTTTAACTTAATATAATGTAATATAACATGTCAAGCGCATTATAACTCAGGGCTGCACATAAAATTTCGTTAGATTTAGGGTTGTAGCCAACCTCCTGTTTAACTGTCACCAAAATCATTTACGTATGATTTACATACAATAGGAAGATAAAACTAAATAACTGCCCTAACATATTTACTCAAACTTCATGCTAACATAGTAACATCCACTACAAGAAATATAATTTTTAGCGTCCAAAGATTTAGCGTCATCAAGTAAATCGTTGCTAAATGTATGATTTAGGCGACGCTAAAATTAATATCTTACGTCGCTAGAAGAAATATGATTTTTAGCATCCAAAAATTTAACGTCACCTAGTAAATCGTTGCTAAATATATGATTTAGATGACGCTAAAATTAACAACATTTTGCGTCGCTAGAAGCAGCGATGCTAATTTTATAACATTTAGCATCGTCAATATAATTTCGATGCAAAAAATTATGACCTTTAGCGTCGCTAACTAATATTCAACGCTAAATATGAAGAATCGTCAGCATTTAGTGTCGAATATTAATAGCGACTCTACATGTCATAATTTTTTGCATCACCAACTATATTCGACACTATGGATTACAACATTTAGCGTCGATAACTAACTTCAACACTAAAAACATAGTAATTTAGCGTAATTACCTAACTTTCGGCACTAAATATTGTAATATTTAGCGTCGAATATTGGTTGCGATGCTAAATGTATGACATTTAGCGTTGATTTTCTCCGGTGATGCTAAAAAGCCTTCAAAAATACCACATACCCATAACCCCCTTTTCTATTTATTCATTCTTCTTATTCATTTTTCTTCAAATACCCACATAAAAAAAATACTCATTTTCACCATTTTCAACCTCAATCCAATACTAACCTAATTAAGGTATGTATTTTCTCTAATGTATCACTGTTATTGTAGTAATTTGATAACCCATTATGTATTTTTGAGTAAATCCACTTAAATGAGGGTTTAAAATTTAATTAGGCAAATATTTAGGGGTTTAAAATTTAATTACGTATATATTTAGTTTATAAATTAAGCTAATTAAGATATACATTTTCTCTAATGTATCATTGTTATTGTAGTAATTTGTTTACCCATTAAATATTTTTGAGTAAATCTCCTAAAATTAGGTTTAAAATTTAATTAGGTAAATATTTAGTTTATGAATTGAATTAGTGGTGCATATAATCTCAATTACTCTAATAATTTATTTACCTATTATGTATTTTGAGTAAATCCCCTAAAATGAGGGTTTAAAATTAATTAGTTAAATATTTAGTTAATGTATTTAATTGATAGTGCATATAATTAATATGGATACTTTTATTTTGGATAAGTATGTATGTATAGGGTTTGATTTTGGATTACTATTTAATTGTTAAGTGAATATATTGTAAATACATTAATTTTAATTAATTTATCATTTTGTTATATTTATGTTGATACAGATAGAAGTTGGATGAGTGTGCCCAATAGATTGAGTATCGAATACTGTAAAGGGGTGCAAGAATTTATGAAAACAGCGAAACGAGTTGTTGATGCAGAGGGTCGTGTGCGTTGTCCATGTAATAACTATTTAAATAGAAGAAATAAGTATTCGAGCGAAGTTATAGATCACTTATACATGCCAAGAATTTCAGCTACCTATCAAACATGAGTTTACCATGGAGAAAAATACAACACTGACTCCTAGTATATCCATTCAGAAGCTAGCCAGTTATCATGAGTATCATCAAGAAAATGATGATGATGACTTGTAGGGTTTGATATTTGGTAGAGAAACATCACATCCGGAGGAGAACGACAAACATAAAGTGTTTAGTTAGTTATTTGAAGAAGGTAAAAAGATATCATTTGATGGTGCAAACATGTCGACTTTGAACTTTTTTGTCAAGCTGATCCATATTAAAGTAAATAATGGAATGATCGATAAAAGTATTGATATGATGTTAGAGTTACTTGGAAAAATATTGCCAGCCGGCACATCATTTCTAAAATCATATTACGAGTTTAAAAAAATATTACGTGATTTTGGATTGGGGTACGAAAATTAAGTATGATCATATATTATTTTGAGTAGAATATGAATTCCTTGATAATTATCCATTATGTGGAGAAAATTAGTATAAGATCAGTGTTACTGGGAAGAATATACCTCAAAAGGTGTTGCGCTATTTTAAATTTAGACCTAGACTACAAAAATTATTTATGTCACATCACTCTGCATCTGACATGAGATGGCATCATGATAAGAGAGTCGGTGATGAAGTCATTCTTAGACACCCCGATGATGCAACTGAGTGAGAAGACTTTGATGATATGTACCCGCATTTCGTCGAATACCCTCGTAATGTCAGGTTAGGCCTCACATCCTTTTAGAAACATGTATAACTTTTAAACATGTTGTATGTGGTAATTGTACCTTATACCTTACCACTGTGGAAGTGTATGAAAGATCCTTACCTATTCATGTCCTTACTTATACCAGGTCCATGTTCCCCCAATAAAGATATTGATGTTTACTTGAGGCTATTGATTGAAGAGTTATATACATTGTGAAATATCGATGTAATTTCCTATGATTAAGCTACTGAACAGTATTTTCAAATGCACGCGGCGTTGTTGTGGACTATTAATAAATTTCCAGCATATGGTTCTCTATCTGGGTGGAGTACTAAGGGTTATATGACCTATCCAGTGTTTGCGAGTGATAAATTTTCACAACGTTTAATGAAAAAGATTGGATATATGAGCCACAAAAGATTTTTAGACCTTAGTCTTCCCTGGAGATTGGTTAACGGTCATCAAGAACCTAAATCATACCCAACGATTTATCTGGATTTGACATACTTTGCCAACATCAGAGACTCGCAAATACCATGCCCGGGAAGCATCCTAATATTAAAGATGCTCATCGTAGATGTCGATCCAAATAGTTGAATTAGACGAGAATGGGCATTTTCTTCGAGTTAGAGTATTGGAAGAGTCTGAGTCTGGAACATAATTTAGATGTGATGCACATTGAGAAAAAACATAATCGAAAATTTGGTTGGCACCTTGTTGAACATTTCGGGGAAGACAAAAGTCATTGAAAATGAGCATTTGGACCTGCAGGATATGAAAATTCGCAAAGATCTACACTTGCGCAACGCGGGAACACTCCGAGGTGAGTAGATATATATTTACTTAACTTTATTTTAATAATATTTAATTACTAATCAATATTTTTCGTCTACTGCAAAACAGCACGAGAGAGGTGTTGTAGCCTCTCTTGATGCCAGATTTTTTCCAGTTCACCAACTGGACTCAAGATAAAGGTTGGGTGAACGATGTCGTCTGACAGTGCCATGTAAGTGTTTAATTACATAAATTATGCACAATTTCAATATTTTCCACTATTTTTTAACTAACACATAATCTTAAAATTTAGGGACACATGGTGGACATTCACACACAGAACCTCACGAAAAGCTTATAGCATTTGGCTAATGAGAGCTTTCGCGTCAGGTGTTTCATAATATCACCTCTTACAATGTCGGGCTTGACACTTGTCGGAAGGTGGCAACGACTACTTCTCAATCGTTCGACTTTTCAGAGGAGGTCATTGTCTTGAGGGAGTAGTTGAAGCTGACTCGAGACCAGCTGGAAAATGAGAAAATGGAGCACGATCGGCAAATGGCGAGCTTGAGGGCGCTTGTGGAGCGATCGCTTGCTCATGACAGTGCTGCATGATCGACCTCCACAGTTCCTCCAGGCCCGACAGACATAGTACCGACCCCGACCAATCGTCCTGCATGATTTTTATTTAATTTAATAATTTTTTTATATATATAAAACATATATTTTTATATATATATTTTTTCAAATTTTAAAAAATAAAATATTATTAAAATATATATTTAATTACATACATATTTTAATAATATTTTATTTTTAATATTTTTCTATAGATTTAGAGTCGTCAATTTGGCAATGCTAAATCTCTATATTTAACGTCGATAGAACAGAGTTGACACCAATGGTTATGACATTTAGCGTCGCCTTACTACTTTCTACATCACCAGACATTTGTTTTAGTGACGATATTCAGTGATACAAAGTTTAATATTTAGCGTCGATAAAGCTTAAAGTGACTCTAAAATTTTCCGTGACCATACTTTAGCGTTGATTTTTCTATATCGCCGTATTTTGTCATATTTTAACGTCGAAACTTGACAACGCTAAAAGCCCATATTCTTGTAGTGTAAATTCACCATACATAATCAAAATTCAAATGGCTAATTAATTGGGTCAAAAGTAATTAATTAGGTGAAGCCTTCCTTAGGTAGAAGCCTATATATGGATTGGTTTCTCTTTCTTGACCGAGTGATCCATATTAATTCTTTGAAACATTCCCATCCACATATCTCTCTTTGCACCACGTCCCACATGTGTTAGAATTAGCATGCATTTCGGATTTTGCATTTGAAAAGTTTAACAACATTTGCTCCCTATAAATTTCTCAGTGTTCTCTTCAACATTCACCTGAGTTTCAATTCTTTTACAGAACAAGAAACAAAACCAGAAGCAGAAAAAAATGGCAAGTCAACAAGCAGGCCAGGAGATTCCACACAGGGAACAAGCTCAGCCGGTAATTAAGAATTACTTCGCAATTATTTAGTGCAATCGTGTTTTTTATTTTTTTGTTAATAGCTTCATGTTCATTTATTCCATAGAGAAATAAAGATAAATTCTTGCAACAGGTATCTGATGCAGTGATGCAACAAGCATTAGACAATTTGGCTAATTCCCAGTCTGCCCAAAACAACACTGGTTATACTTCCCAGGCCACCGAATTTATGCAACAGGCAATCCCTCTAGCTTTAATTATTCTTTAAAAAAATAAAAAATAAAAATTTAGTTACCAATCTTCACATTTTCAAATGAGAACATCCAATTCTTTAGATGATTTTTTTTAAAATGTGATATATCAAATATCACGAAATAAAATAAAGAAAATTGCGAACGTCTTCACATTTTAAAATGAGAACGTCCAAATCTTTACATTAATTACTTTTAAAATACTATATATCAAATATCCAAATTCGTGATTTTAATTTTCTTATATTTTATAAAATACAGACGTCCATATTAAAAAAAAGACTTGGAATACAAATTTTCTAACTAATTCATTTTCATTTTATTGTGTGTGATTACAGAAAGGAGAGCAAGTGAAAAACATGGCACAAGGAGCAGGAGAGCAAGTGAAGAATGTGGCACTAGGAGCAGGAGAGCAAGTGATGAACATGGCACAAGGGGCAACTGATGCAGTGAAGAACACACTGGGGATGAACACAGACAACACCAACACAGCTACACCAACCGGGGCCGGTGGTGCCGGTGCCGGTGCCGGCGCCGGGGTCACCAGTTCTCAGCCTAGCAGCCTCACTGCTGAGCAGCCAAGCAACCCAACCAACAATATCAACATTAGCAGTAGCACCATCAACCCTAGGGTTTGAAAATATTACTTATTAATTGTTTCCTCATCAAAGCATTATCTTTAATTATGCTTTGGTTTTGGTCTTTTCGTCATAAACTTTTGATATTGCATGTTGTAGTAGTGTCAATAATTTGCATGCATGCTACATTTCTTCTTGTTGAGATGCCAGCATATATGGTGTTTATTTTTCCATAAGACTACTTTTCATTATTTACAGAAATGTCCTTGTTGGATGATATATATATATATATATATATATATATATATATATATATATATATATATATATATATTTACGAATTATTATTACTATACGATGTTAATAAAGTACATTACTGTGTATAATAATAATAATATTATTATTATTAATATTTTTTAATATTGTTTCATTCAAAATAAGTGTGTATGTCCCTTTACAATTTTTTCTTGTACACTCTTACACAAAGAACACAAAATTTAACAAAATAACTAAAGACAAAAATATTTTCGGTATAAAATAAATTTATGCATGAACTAATTTATTTTTATATGCACAT
The DNA here is from genome assembly GCA_019454045.1 of Zanthoxylum bungeanum. Lineage (NCBI taxonomy): Eukaryota > Viridiplantae > Streptophyta > Magnoliopsida > Sapindales > Rutaceae > Zanthoxylum > Zanthoxylum bungeanum. Next base: position 131,062 of record SKCR01017740.1, read on the forward strand.
GTTATTATTATTAGAAGATTATATCCAATTCAAGATTTCAAAATAACTGATATGTTCAAAATGAATAGGATTGTAGTTAATTATGAGCAAGAATCTAATATTGAATTCCTAATTAAACTAGATATGCCCATGAAAATGATTAGGATTGTAAATTTAAATGTGGTAAGTTTTCTAATATGTATCTAATAACTTATCAATTAAAATTTTATATCTATCTAATAGGGGCATAATATATATGACACCTTTAACAGTAAAGAGCAAAGTGTATATCAAAAAAAAAAAATTTAAATATGTACCTTAACTAATAAATGTTTAACATAATGGAATATAAATTACTTTAAAAGGAAAAGTTTTTGATAGTGTATTTATGTATCAATAAATTTCAATATTATAAAAATCTTTTAAACTTGTGCTTTGTGTTCTTTCAATAAATAAAAATCATGTATTATTTATTATGAACTAAAGCTTTCAGCAAGTTCCTTTTCAATTTAAATCACCAATTAATTTTGAAAATTCATAATTATCCAAAGGTTCTAACCCTATGCGGAATTACACATAATAATCAAGATAAGTCATAATTACTGTAACTATTAAATTTTAACAAGCAACCACAATATCCAATAATTAAAATATATTGCGGAAAATAAATAAATCACACAAAATCAAAACAATAATTTTGGTGACGAAGTGGAAAACTCGTGCGAATAAAAAACTACTATGGGTATCTCGGCTACTAGCCCAATCCACTATATAGAGAAAAACTTACAGCGATGGTCAAGACCTATGGTGGCAACTCCACCGACTCAAGTACCTCTAGACTGCAAGAACTCAAGGAACTCCTCAAGCCCATATACCACGGTTTTCTTCAGAACCTCTGAAGTCTCTGAGTGAAATCAGATCCTTACGCACGCCGGAACTCCGACTACCAATCTTTCTCCTTGAGAACTCTGAAGGATTATGAATTTTGGGTTAGGTTGTGTTGAAAGTTTATCAAAGATTATTTCTCACCATTAACAAAGAAGACAAGAAGATGAAAGAAGTCTTCAATGGTGGAATCAAAGAAAGTTGAAAGCTTTGAGAGATTTTGGCTTAAGGGATTTGTGTTTCAATACTTGGGGATGGAGGCTACATGTTCTATTTATAGGTAGGGTGAAAATCTAGGGTCTTTCAAAGTGAAAAGGCTGAAAAACGCGTCCAGATCGCAGTCGCGTTCGAACGATTACTCGAACGCACCACGAACGCGTGCCTACTGGAAAGACTCGTTCGAACACTACTCGAACGCACTATGAACGCTTGCTCTCTGGAATATTTCGTTCGAACACTTCCTCGAATGTGCCACGAACGTTTGCTCTTTGGAATATTTTGTTCGAACCCAATGGAGAACGTGCCACTAACGCCACACGTTCGAACGATGAAACGAACGCAGTACTAACGAAAATGCTCCAGCTTTGCAAAAAACCAATCCAATTGCTCCAAGTTCTTCAAGACTTATTACAACTCAATTGAACTTGTTTTGTCACGGACATTGCCAATAAAAATGGAACTAACAAATTTATTAGAAATCTATCTATCATCTTGTTACAAATATTTGTTTTAACAATCTTCATAATTGAAAATGCTCATTTTATAATTGCTATAAAAACTGGAAGGATTAATAAAAGATAATAACAATTGTGTGATTTTATTGTTTGCACCAATCCTCGACATAATTCAGATACTATAGACATGGTTTGAAAACTTGGATGATTAGGCACATCTAACTCATAATGCTACACCTGATATTTGAAGGCCACGAGATAAATTTTTATGGGGCAGACTTAATGTACCCAGCCAATTGACAGCTTCTTCAATGAATATATGACATGTGACTATAATAAATTATATTTTTTGTGGTGAAAATTTAATGGGGAAATAAATTTCTCCACTAAAAGTTTACATATAATAGCGAAATTTCATTAAAATTAACTTTTAGTGGTGAATTTTAGTGTGGAAATTTTTCTCCACTAATTGATAAAAATTTGGCGCCTCTACCATATTTTCGCCGTCTCTTCAACTACCAAAATATATATATATTTTTTTTTTTGCAGACCCAAAATATTCATGTGGCCTCTTTCACTCAAAAAGAAACCCTAACCCTCCATTTTTTCTTCATCAAAAAGAAACCTTAACCCTTTTCCACTTTTTTTTTTTTTTTTTTTTTATACAAATCAGTTCAACTCCCCCTCCCTCCATTTTCGACTTCAACTCTTCCCTCACCACTTCTTCTTCATCAAAAATCTTCATAACTGTATGTTTGTTTCCTAAATAGACATTTCCTACCTCCAAGCATCGACATCAAAAATCAATACTTCTTCTTCAAAATTCCCCTCCATCGACATCAGAAATCTTGAAGTCATCGGTCTAAAATAATCTGTAGAAAAAAAAAATCTTTAAAGTCATCGACACTTCTTCAAAATCCCCTCCAATCATTGACGATTCCCAGCGAGTTTTTCTTTCGTGGTAACAACAAGGCTTCTAGCTAGGTGTCACGGGCCAACTTTTTCCTTAACGGAAAAAGGGCTCGTGCGGCACTTACCACGGTCCCGTCCGTGTAAGTCAGCCTACCTCCAGCCTCCACGCCCAAATTCTCATTGTTGGGGAGGGAACAGACCCGTAATTTTATTGATTTATGAAAGCTCACAAGCTATCTCAATGCATACTCTAGCGGGCCCGTTCAACATCGGGACCCGGTAGTCGAATAGCACAACCGGATATAAAATATGGCATTTTTCCGCCAACTCAATCTCGACAATCCATCATTGTCCCAACGTTGTCTAAGGGCGAGAGGGTTCACGGCTAAAGCCCCAAGACCACCGAAGCCCCCTTGGCCACACCCAAGGTTCACCTAGGCTTCCCCCCCCCCCCCCCAAGGAGGTTTTAAAGACATTGCACATGTCTCACCAGTATACACACCTAGCGCTTGAGTTGTCACACCCCCCTCTAAAATCTATCTTAAGAGGAGTTTTCAGGAACTCTTCCGGGCATTCAGTAAGCCACCATATAAGCGACTTTGGGTTAAAATCTCGTCCCTAAACGAGCTCGTCTTGATGGGTTTCCACAACACCCCCACTTTAGCGGAAAAGACCCAAAAGTGGCCTACTGCCAAAATCTCCCGACAAATCTCGAAATCCAACTCTGGGGCTGAAGTTTTCCCAGTACAAGTGACCATAAGATTCACTTTGGAACTTGGTCCCACTCGATTCGACACCCCGGGTCGTTAGCTCCTTCACAATGCACCGATTTAGGCTAACGACTAGCGGCAAGCTAGCGTATCTCAAAATCTCCCGCCAAACTTCCGAACGGGACCCTACGGGTGAGAACTTCCCAGTACATCTACCTATAAGAGTTACTTAGGGCTTGGAGCAAGCTCAATCCGGCATTCCGAAATATAGGCTCCTTCACAACGCTGCACAATTAGGCCAGCTCCTAGCGGCAAGCGAGCACGTTTCTAAATCTCCAGGCAAACTTCCGAATAAGGTCTCACGGATGGAAACTCACCAGTACAAGGGTACATGAAGGGTACATATAACCCTTAACGACCTTAAATCGATGTCCCGAAACATGAGCTCCTTTGTAAAGTGACTGCACGTCCTAGTCTCATCCTAGGACCGTGACACTCTCCCCCACTTCATTCATCGTCGTCCTCGACGATGGCATAACTTGAGGGTTAAGATTGTAACATCCTCCCCCACTTCATCCATTGTCGTCTGCGACGATGGCACGACTTGAGGGTTAGGATTGTAACATCCTCCCCCACTTCATCCATCGTCGTCCTCAACGATGGCAATTCAAGTTGTATCTGTCACGAATTTCTTTTGATCCTCGGACCTGTGTGTTATGGGCTCACAAGGAAGACATTGAAACCACATTCATATGTCAATGAATGGAATCACATGTCTATGTTAGCCACATTATCCAATGCTATATCGAAATGGGCACACAATATCCAAAGACAACAACATCATATACGCTTTTCGTACATAAGTATTGGTTTCTGATATAATGGCTCAACTTCGGCACTAGGCACAGGTTTACCATTTTTGACGAAATCTCCAACTTTTGTAACTTACCACAATATGGGTTTGATATTATCTCCATACATGTTTGAGAACTCTTTTATTCTAGTACATGTTAGGATTATCAATTCCACACATTGTTCACATCTTCTTGGAATCCCCATCGTAACGCACACAGTGAAGACATTGCAATGTCATTTATCTCAACGAATGAAATTACATGTCCACGTTTGTAACATCATGCAACTTTATAAAGAATTGGGCACATAATATCTAAACACAAAACATCATATACACTCCCGTACATGAGTCTTTGTTTTGACATAATGGCTCAACTCTGCCACTAGGCACAAGTTCCCGCACATGGTTGGATTATCAACCCAACACACAATTCGTACAGCTTCTAGGAGTCCCTGTAACATCCCAGATTTTCGGGATTGTTCTAGGAGATTCCCAGACTGTCGATATAGTCTTGGAATAGAATGATAATGAATAATAAGTGTTTAAGTGATGGAATATGGATCAAAATAATATGAAATGAATATTCGTCGCGTTGTAAA